>APFE030332612.1:0-38656 GCA_000404065.3 Pinus taeda
TACAACATGCTTACAATGTTGAACTGCAAAATTTACCCACCCTTCCCACCCATTCTATCTCACATGCGCCATTAGAGGAAACTTACAATGAGATTCAGAATGTTTCAAATTCAAAAATTATAGAAGCTATGGAAAAAAATGAGGTTTCTTTTAGTTTGCATCAACAAGCTAATTTAAAAGCTCAAGAACTTCATGATATGATGGCTATGGGAAATCAAGAAAATAAAGGATATATTGAAGATTGGTTTCACTCCATCATTTGTTTGCAGCATCACTCCATACTTCAACAATTTTTGACACCATATTTTCAAGGGAAGTTGGCTTCTCATACCCTAATATTCATTAATATGCATTTCTCAAATTTGGGCATGTACATATTTCAAGCCTACTAATCATAATCTACAAGAATCAAATGGAAATCCTTCACTCTTAATAGCAGATTGAACAACACACCAAAATGGAACAGCATTGATTAATGATGAATTATAGAACAATGCTTGAAAACCGTATATACACACGACACACCTTAATAGTAATATGATCCAATTATCAATCTTAGTTAGAAAGAGTATGACTGCATTTCAGAATAGAACAACATTGTTTATATATCCAACAATCGCAAAGAACATAATTCCCAAGATGAATTCTGTAATGTCAATGAACAAGTGCACAACACAAAGGATCTGTAATTAAACAACAATGGTATTCTGTAAAGCCTAGCAGTATTATATCAACACTTAAAATAACAGTGATAAGATGCAGAGTCAATACAATAGTTCTATCTTTAGAAACCTTAATAAATCAAACATAACAGAGCATGTGATGTAAACTTACAAAACACATCAGATTACCAAATAACGTCGATAAGCAAACCATGCATAAACCAAACGTAATAGTACAGGAGAAAGTGTCATCTAGGGCTGGGCCCTTAGCCTCCAGGGGTACACCGCTTGAAGTTATTCCAGACTCAGAGATGAAACAACAACCAAGTTTGTATTAATGCATAAAGCGGAATTACAATAGATCAGTTCTTAAGGAGACTCGATGATGAAAGTTTTGATCTTAAAGAAAATTACATAAAACATAACAGGTTCTAACACTCCTCGAGCTAACAGTGCTGCCCCTTTTATAACGATGAAGGCGGAGATATCTAGGCGCAAAAATAGTTAAAGCAACGATTCCCACCGAACCATTAGTCCTCAGTGATTTGTTTTCTTCCCTGCACCGAGCCGCTATCTCCACTTCCTTTCCAGGGCTGATTTTCTTTGATTTGCTTTACCTTGATTGCATATTGTTTCCCATCAAAGGGACAACAGTTAACCCATCCTTGTCCTTTCCTTTGGAACAACAGTTTCTCATTTTTCCTTCTTTATGCATAGGGAAATGACAATTGTCAGTGTTTTCGTCTTCCATATTATTCTCACATGTTTTATTATAGTTCCTTATCGTTTTCCTAGTTCATGATGCAAAAGGTTTGTAAGTTATAATGAAAAGATGCTGAAATAATTACCTAAAACATACCTTCTTTAGTACTCCACACACCCCCCTTCTTACCCTTTTTCATGCCCTCATGAAAACATTGTAGTTGACATGTAAGGCAGTGAGTGAGTAGGCTGGAGATGGAATCTCAAGTGAAGGCCTACAACCATGATGCATAACTAGGTGTTCAAGGAAATGGCCTGTCTGACCCTCAGGCATCTCATATAGGGATTGGTATCTGGGTGCAGGGTGCCAAATAATTGGACTCCGGAACCTATATCCTAACCAGGATGGCCCTGCCCTCAAAATGACTTTGCCATAGAGGTGCAAGCGGTTGGCGACTAATTTAAAATTTTCATACTTAAATGGTTCCCTGAGCTGGATATTTGGACTAGAGATTTGATACCAAAATTTAGCCGCATCAATGGCAAGGTCTTTGATAGAGAAAAAGTACTATATTCCCTATCGAATGATTGCCTTATGAATGGGTCCTAATACTTCAATTACACCTGGAGTCTTCATGAGGTTTCTATGTTTTCTCCACAACTATACTGGATTCCTAGGCTCAGCTCTTATCCACAAATCTAATCCGTTTTCTTGTCTTTGGAAAGCATTATAGGCTTTAAGCCATTTAATTTGATTAACCCAAAATGAAATAAATGCCTGTAATTGAATATCCCCAACAAAACGGCCACGCTTCAGTTCGGTCTCCTGGTCTAATACAAGGTTATGTAAATAAAATTCGCATAGTAGTCTCTAAACTTTTACCCCGTAGTGCTTACAACAATTTATAAAATCATCGATGGTGTTAAATTGTATGAGAGTACCTGCTTTAACAACATTTATTTTCAATTGCAAATATCGTTCCATTAAAAACAAGGCATAATTCTTAGCAGGGGCTCTACATGCTAGGACGTCATTGTATAAAGAACATAAGGTATCCATCTGCTTGATAACTATATCTAACCTACGAGTTACCTTCGCTACTTTTTCTTTTTCCCTTCGCCACCCTTCAAAGGCCTGGCTTTCGGATAGATTGACATTCCTAAGCTGCTATTGTAGCTCTTCATACTTTTCTTGAGGGACCATTTGCTCTGTAAGCTTTTTTGTTGCTTGCTGAGTTTGCTTCAAACCCTTTCGTAGGGTTACCGTTTTCGGATCTCTTTTCCATGCGGCAATGGAGTCCGGGAGTTTTACCTGAATTTTCCTATTGCATTGTTTTGCATTCATGACCCTTATCACTCCCAAAGGTGGTGTCTCTATCTGAATTTCCTTATCGTGGGTCAACATATCATCCATTTCTATCTTAACGTGGATATCAGTCCATTGCTATTCCTTTTTAATTTGAATAGCAGTCTGCTCCTCAACATCATTTGGAACAGTAGCCTGCTTTTCGACAGGGTTTTGAATAGCAGGATGGACTCTGGTCCTCCGACCCTTTGTCTTGAGGGGTTTTGCTGGAGTGGTTGCATTTTTCCTTCATGAAGTCGTTTTTACCCTTTTCCTTGCTTTTAAAATCCTAATCTGTTGTCGGAATTGAACTATTACATTCAGTAGTCTCTATCGTTCTTTTCGCAATTCCTTAATTTCCTCAATTTCCTTAGAAGGAACAACAGGTTGTTCACTACGGCCTGGACTGTGACTAGTTCCCTGATTTTCTCTCTGGGGTGCTTCTTTGTTTCTCTGCTCTGGTTGCTTCGGGGCAAGAACCCTAACTGATTCTGTTATTTCTTGGGTGACTAACTTTTCTGCCCCCCTTTCCTCTGGAATTTCTTCTAGTGTCGTCTCACTAGGAACGGATTGTTCCTGTTCTACATCTCCTATCATATTTTCATCATGAATAGGTAGATTCTCTTCTTCTACCTCCTCTGCATGTGATTCTTCAGGTGAATTTCCCTCCCGAGGTTCCTCTTTGGCATGGAAATCTAATGGACTGGAAGGTTGGCCATATTCACCCTATTGGCCAAAACTTTGGCCAATTCATCTTCTCTCAATGGATCCTACAATGGGCTACCTTCCTGCTGTTTTGTTTCCTCCTCTTGCTCGGATTGCTCAGTTTCTTCTTCCATTTCTCCTTCCTCTTTTTCTTGCATTCTTTTCTCATTGTCTTCCCCTTCTAATCGCGGGGGTTGCTAATCTTTTATCTCTACCGGTTGGTGTTTCCTTGGGGCTTCTCCAACCTCCCTCGTAGCCGTGCTAGCCGAACCGATTTCCTTTGTTTTTTCTGGATGCTTAGGTGTACTGGTGGCATGTTTATGTTTTGGGGATGCTATGGTCAATCCTCCATCTATCATGGAAATTAGCTCTTCCCAACTGCTCTACTGATGGGTAAGGCTATGGCTGACTATTAACCGAATAAACCCATGATGACTAACAACTGACTCTACATGTTGTGCCTTTTTTATGCTCCGTGCAACTTCATGAAGTAATGAATTCAAAAATGCAGGTAAATTTACAGAGCATTTTTGCTTTAATACAGCTAAGAGTTTAAGATGTCGTGGCCTTACCATGCCTTTTCTTCCTTCACAGGTGATGTAGCTTTGAATGGTCTTCGCCAATTCTTCCCACGGCTCTCCTAATGCTACTGCCAGAACCCCCTTTCCTCTAATTGTCAGGCTCTGGCCTTCCTCTTGGAAGATTTCTATGATCTTATGCAAGCTCTCCTTCTTTAACGCCCATACAGGTCCAATGACTGGCAGTCTCGAGACTTCTGCGATTATGTCATCGGTGATTGCTATGCATCTCCCCCTCACTGTGGAGTGATCCTCTTTCAAGTTCTACAAGAATTCAATTTCTACAGTCTCGTTGGATTCCTATAAGCGATTGAGATAAGTTAGCCACCCTGCTCTTGCAAGAATTTCCTGGGCAGCAGCAGAGACTGTTAACACTTGCGGTTCTCTCTTAATCGATCTTCCTCCCATGTTTATGGTTTGGCTGTAAAATCTCAGAGTTTTGACAATGGAACGGAAGTTGTTCACGTTGTTTGAAATACAGAGAGGCTGACAGACGCAAGACTCGCTCAAAATCTAATGATGCAGAGTATACAATGGAAATGGCTTATGAACAGCAAGTCATGCCAAAAATAAAAAATAGTATACCGTTGAGCCGTGCTATTCCCAAGTACACATCTTCCTGAATAGTGATCTGACACGTAATCCAGGGAATGATGATGTTAACCTCCCCCCCCCCCACAATGTGATAGGTTGTCCCGGCCGTCAAATAAAGGAGCGACGTGTCATTCTGAAACAGAGTCCTTAAGGAACAATGTATGGCAATATGCCATGTTTACAAAAGTAGCAAATTACCGAAATCGAGGCATAGAGTTTGGTCGCTTAATACGTAAGAGACTGCGGTGATATGATGTGAGGCTGGGGGGATAGGACATCTGCCATGGATATGGAGTCTCATGCGGTCATTGTCAATTGTTCTGTCATGATTGGTGATAATAGATGTACATGCATTGTATGGTTTGGGAAATAATATATGATTGATTACTAAGGCATAAGAAACAAAAGGGTGTTAATAACTACCTATTGGTGTAAATAATGTGACTTCAATACCATTAACAGTGCTCTACTGCCGACAGGTGTTCATAACCTTGGCAGAGTTGTTTATTTCACCCATGGAACCATGATCCTTTGTGTATGCTTAGGAAATGCTATGTGATGTCAGAATGTAGGCCATTATGCTGGCTTGGTGACCAGTTAGCCATAATGCCATTCACGAGGAGGGAGCGAAAGGTGGGCAGGCCGGCTCGTGATGAGACCTCCTGTTCCAAGGGTTCTTTATTTTATATACCTTTTGGACCATATCCCTGGTGTTGTGGCCATAGTGGGAATGCCACTTCGCTTTCATCGTCATGATCATGGTAGGCTGGCTCTTGATGAGACCCCCTATCCTGCATTTGACAACTTATAAGTCATTAAGACATCATTGTTTGCTCTTTTTTCTTTATTTTTGATAAAGTACTTTCCCTGTTTATACACAAAGGGTGGTTCAACACTCCTTAAGAGTAGGAATGGTGGAAGAAGTCTTAACATCTGAATAGGAAGATATAAACCCTTTGCTCTTATTCCTGAATAATAATCAAAGAGGATTAAAAATGGAACAACATGATAAAGATAACCAATCAGAGCAGAATTAGTAGAACAATGACAGTAAAAGATAATGACTAAGCGTGTCCTTCCTTCTATCCTCTTACCAATTCAGAGCAATTTCTTATAAAAATAACGATTTTATGATTCATTGATTTCAATATTTTGTGATTTTGTATCCATTGCATAAGTGCATAGCTGTATTCTGAAAGACTTGAAAGAACAGGAACAGTAAGCATCCTTAATTTAGAGTAGCAAGGGGAACAAGTTGTTTCATAAAGGGAGAGCAAAAGAATGCAAGTAGTGTTCCTTTTGCAAAAAGTGACAACAAAAGACCAAAAATGTTGTTCCTTTGGAAAAGGAATAGCGGAAAACGCAAATGCCGTTCCTTTGAAAAAGGAACAACAAAAATCGAAAACGATGTTCCTTTGGAAAAGGAACAACGAAACACAGAAATGTCGTTCCTTTGGAAAAGGAACAACAGAAATCGAAAATGTTGTTCCTTTAGAAAAGGAACAGCAAAACACACAAATGTCGTTCCTTTGGAAAATGAACAACAGAAATCGAAAATGTTCTTCCTTTGGAAAAGGAACAGCAAAACACACAAATGCCGTTCCTTTGGAAAAGGAACAACAGAAATTGAAAATGTTGTTCCTTTAGAAAAGGAACAACAGAACACATAAATGTCGTTCCTTTGGAAAAGGAACAACAGAAATCAAAGTTGTTGTTCCTTTGGTAAAGGAACAACAAAGCACATAAATGTCGTTCCTTTGGAAAAGGAACAACAGAAATCGAAAATGTTGTTCCTTTTGCAAAACACACAAATGTCGTTCCTTTGGAAAAGGAACAACAGAAATCGAAAATGTCGTTCCTTTGGAAAAGGAACAACAAAACACACAAATGCCATTCCTTTGGAAAAGGAATAGCAAAAATCGAAAATGTTTTTCCTTTTCCACACACAAATGTCGTTCCTTTGGAAAAGGAACAATAGAAATCGAAAACGCTGTTCCTTTGGAAAAGGAACAGCAAAACACACAAATGTCGTTCCTTTGAAAAAGAAACAGCAGAACACACAAATGTCGTTCCTTTGGAAAATGAATAGCAGAAATTGAAAATGCTATTCCTTTGGAAAATGAACAGCAGAACACACAAATGCTGTTCCTTTGGAAAAGGAACAGCAGCATTGAAAATATTGTTCCTTTGGAAAAGGAACAGCAGAACACAGAAATAAAGAAAAAGAACAAAATTACAGCAAAATGACGACTGATCCAAAGGGTGTTTTTCTTTTGAAAAGGAACAGCCGGAAGAAAGTGCTATCCTTTTGAGAAAAGGAACAACAAAAATAGTAACGACAAAGCGTTGATTCAAAAATATGTACAAAAATGATTCAACAAAAGAAAAAAAATTATGTACAAACTGTGAAAAGAAACAAATTTCTTAATGAATTACAGGTGAGGAAGACTTCTCTCCCTCCCCTAAAATTTCCATATCAGAGTCTTGGCGTAGCTGCTGGTAGAAGGACTCCTGAGTGAGTGGTTTGTGATAAAGACGATCTTGGTGGCCATTTGCCTTGAAGGCATATCAAGAACCGTCAATAGTGATTAGAGTAAGGGTACCATTGTCATGTACTTTTTGGATTTCGTATGGCCCCAGCCAACGAGTCTGGAGTTTCCCAGGGAAGACCTGAAACCTAGAATCGTACAAAAGTGCCTAGTCTCCTTCATGGAAGACTTTATTTTTAATGAGAGAATCATGCCATTTAGCTCGCTATTGTTGGATCAGTGTAGCGTTTTGGAGTGCAGAGAGCCTAATTTTGTCCAGCTCATTGATCTGTTGTAATCGATTAATTTGTGCCTCGGTTAGATCTAAGCCAACTTCCTGTGTTGTTCGCAATGTTTGGATTTCAAATTCTATGGGGAAAATGGGTTGTTTTCCAAACACTAATTGATACAGTGAGTAACCAGTGGTACTTCTCCATGTTGTTCTATAAGCCCACAGTGCTTCGGGTAGTCTGGTAGCCCAATCACATCTATGTGACACAATGGTTTTCGTTAGGATTGCTTCTATTATTTTATTGCTGCTTTCTACCTGCCCATTTGCCTATGGGTGGTATGGAGTAGTGATTTTATGCTGGAAATGATAGTTGTTGAGTGTTGCAGCGATTTTGTTCCTAGCAAACTGTGGTCCACCGTCTATAATTATCTCTCTTGAAAGGCCATAACGCACAAATAGATGGAACAGGAACTGTATGACAGAATCCTCTGTAGCTCTTGGCAATGCCTCTGCTTCAACCCACTTGGTGACATATTCTGTTGCCACCAAAATATATGTTTTCTGGTTTGATGATGGGTTAATTGGTCTAACGAAATCAAGGGCCCATCGCTCGAATGGTTCGATGACTAGCTATGGTTTCAGAGGCATCTCATCAGATTGACCAGGGTGTGCTACTCTTTGGCAACTGTCACAGGCTTGGACGAATTTCCTTGCATCTTTGAAAATCGTGGGCCAATAATACTTTGTTTGCAGCACCTTATGTCCAGTTCTGCGATCGGCGAAATGTCCGCCACATGGTCCATCATGGCAGGCTTTTAAAATGTCAAATATTTCATCTTCTTGAACGCATCTTCTGATATGCATCTCTGCCCCTGTGTGGAACAAATAGCCCCCAATCCAAGAAAATCGAGCACTCTGCTGAACAATCTATTTCCGCTCATTAGGTGTTAGATGCTTTGGTAATTTACCTACTGCTACGTAATTGACAACATCAGCAAACCAGGGTGTTTGAACAGCCACAACAAACAGATGCTCGTCAGGAAATTGATCTTCAATTGTTGTTGCATCGATTGGCTTTGGCATTCTTGAGAGAAAATCGGCTACAGGATTTTCTTTTCCAGGTTGATCCTTGATTGTAATATCAAATTCCTGCAATAAAATCAGCCATCTAGTTATTCTGCCATTTATGATAGGCTTGTTTGCTAAATATTTTATGGCAAAATGATCTGTGTACAAGATAACAAGATATCCCGTAATGTAATGTCTAAACTTATTGACAGCATGTATTACAGCTAGAAATTATTTTTTAGTAGCAGTGTAGTTTAATTTAGCAGGGGATAAATTTTTGCTAATAAAATAAATTGCATATGGCTTTTTATCCTCTTCCTGCCCAATGACTGCTCTAATGGTTGTATCTGAGGCATCAAATGATATCTAGAATGGAAAATCCCAATTTGGTCCTTGAAGGACTGGGGCTGTGGACACGAGCTTCTTCAGATCCTTGAAAGCATGTTCACATTTTTCTGTCCAAAGAAAATCAACATTACTAGTTAGTGCATACGAAGGTGCAGCAACATGCGAATAATGTTCTATAAACCTCCTATAATAACTAGAAAATCCAAGAAAACTGCGTACCTTCGTTTGAGTGGTAGGAGTGGGAATAAGCAAAATTATTTGGATTTTTGCTGGGTCTACCTGAGTGCCAGTTGCTGAAATATAGTGTCCTAGGATAAGTCCTTCAGTCATGATCATATAGCATTTTTCATGGCTTAAACAAAGCCTGGCAGCAATACAGCGATGTAGGACTTTTTCTAGTGTATCCAATGCTGGATCGAAATCATCTCTGTATGGTGTAAAGTCATCAATATATACTTCAAGTCCTTCATTTATTAAGTCTGCAAAAATGCTGAGGATATCCCTTTGAAATGTGGCAGGGGCATTGCATAAGCCAAAATGTAGAACTCAGTAGGAAAATGTTCCCCAAGAACAAGTAAAAGTAGTTTTGTGTTGGTCTTCAGGGGCAATCTAAATCTGATTGTATCCACTGAAGCCATCCAGGAAAGAAAGGAATTTCTTTCCTGCCAACGTGTCTAATACTTGGTCGATGAACGGGAGAGGGAAATGGTCTTTTTGTGTTGCTTTATTTAACTCTCTGTAGTTCACATAGATTCTCCATTTCCCATTCTTTTTTGGTACCACCACAAGCGGAGAGACCCATTTACTATCGGAGATAGGATAGATGAAATTGACATCTAAATGTTTTTGAAGTTTAGCTTTTACCACATCTTTTAGATGAGGATTTAGTCTCCTCTGAGGCTGACGAATAGGTCTTGCATCTTTTTCTATATAAATGTGGTGTGTACATAACTGGGGGTCAATTCCTTTCATATCAGGGTAGTCCCATGCAAATACTTCTTTATATTTCCTTAACAAATAGATGAGCTTCATTTATTGTTTGGATGTGAGGTTGCCATTAATGTTTAAGGTTTTTCCCGGTTCAATTTCCACAATTTTACTATTTGCAACAGAGGTAACAGGTATTGTATGATCATGTGTATCTTTAAGAGGATTTTCTTCTAATTCACTATCAAATGCTGCTTTTATCATGTGACATTGTGTGCGGGATGTGAGTTCAGTTTGACTAATAAAATTATTAATGGCATCGTCTTCTATTTGGTCTTTCAAATCAAGTGCCTCTTGTATAGTTAATGGAGATCTAATGTTATCAGTAAGGTATGATACAAGGTGCCTATTAGTTTTGATTGTTGTGACACTTGGCTGCACTGGAGGATATAGAACTAAGTTCTTTATATCTACTCCTCTGATTATGGGCATATTTCCTTGTCGATAGCCAATATAAGCATCGGCAGTGGCAAGCCAAGGTCTACCTAAAATCAACGGATGTCCATCAAGTCGGGTTTTGGGATTTATTATCAGAAAATCTTCCCAGGAGTCAACAGAGACCATGACATCATGTAGTGTGCCCTCTGGCCTAACCACAGATCGGTCAACCAATTCTAGCAAGGTAGAGTTGGGTTCTACAAATGTAACGACTAGCTTTTGGCAAGTAGTGGTTGTTAAGATATTGATTGCAGCTCCTAGATCAACTAAGTCACTGGAAAGGGTTTGACCATAAATTTGCACAGTTACTATTGGATTTCCTGGGTCTTCGTATTTAATGGGTGTTTCTTTTCCTAATAATAAGTGAGATAGAGTACCAACTACTTGGGCTCTTGGATTATTTTTTATATTCCTCCTTGGTTTCTTTATATACAATTCTTTGATAGTTTTTGTGTATATCGGGATGTCTTGAATGGCTTCGAGGAATGGAATTTTTATGTATAAATTTTGTAAGTCCCCCAAAATGTCAAAATCAGGATATTGTATAGGTTGAGGTATGATTAATTGTTCTGGGAATGGGGGAGAGGATGTGGTTGCTTGATTAAGAGCTTGTTTTTTATTCACATCCTCTTCTTGTGACAAATGTTCTCTGGGTAACTAATTTTCAACTTGAACTGTCTTATCTCCCTCGGTTTCAATAATACGCCCAGATCTTAACTGAAGATCATTACACTCCCTTAGATCGGCTCCTATTTCTAGTGTTTCTATGAATTGGACAGATTGGACTGATCTGTTATTTGGATTCGGGTTAGGTTGGGATGGGAGTTGCGGTCTCAGATTAGACTGGGAATTTTGTTGTAAGGCTGGCAGTGTAGGTTGAGGGAGCGTAAGGGTTCCTACTGGCTAATGTATCGGTCGCTGCCAGTTTGTCTGCCAAGCTGAACTTTGTGAAGTAGGGGGAGTCCATTGTGGTGGGTATGCGTTATTTTTCCAATATGGTGGGGTATAACGAAAATTCGGCCAACCAGGTTGGCTTGCCTAATTCAGCCATGGGGTTAAGGAAGGAAACCACTGTGGTGACTAGTTTGGAAACAGGGGTTGAAATTGAATTTGCCACATTATATTGTTGAGCATTATACCGTGGAGGCTGAAAAGAAGAAGTTGGGTCTGGAAACATACCAGATGGTTGCGGCTGCCACTGACGGCGCTGGTTGAGCAAATACAGCGATTTTGGCTCTTCTTCTACTTCTTTATATACCACTTTTAATCTGAGAAGTGAGGGACAGCTTTCCGTAAGGTGATCTTTTGTGCAGATGGCGTATGTTTGCACTGCATCTAGTGGACACTCCTTATGGCTATGCTTTTTCCTGCATCGGGAACAGAAGATTGCCAAATTCTGTTCTGCCTCCATTTGCTTCTGTTTGACCTACATAATATCAAGTTGTGTAGTTAGTGTCCCTAGTATATCGGTTTTAAAATTTTCCAATAAATTTCCAATTTCTACTCGCGCTACTCCTTCTGTCAAAATTTTATTATCTCTTACAAACTGATCATGTTTTGTCGGTTTTAATCTTGTGCTGCCTCTCGAGCTCGTGATACATAAATCAATGATGTCAGCAAAATTTTCTTGATAAATATCTCCTTTTCCCATAATGTTTAATGTTTCAATCCATTGTTCCTTCATGCCCCTTATTAATGTTATTTTTAACACATTATCAAGCAAAGACAGTGATGCATAAGGAGATCTTTGAAAATTATATTGAAAACATTCCACATACTCCTCTAATGTTTCATTTGGTCTAGCTATCATCTGGAATATTTCGTCCTTCAGTGCTCTAGACCTGCAATAGTCCTGATGTTTTTTTAGAAAAGATTCTTTCATTTGATCCCAGTTATTTATAACCTCGCCACCTAATCCCATAAACCATTTTAAAGCAGCCCCTTTTAGTGTAGAGGGAAAAAGTTTCAGTTCCTGGGGTCGGTGGTGTAATCATATCCCCTACACAACACATCGAATTCAAATAGAAATGTATCTGGGTCTTCTGATGTAAGACCGTGGAATGTAGGGATGTTTTGAAGTGGGATTGCTTTTATAGGCGCATTTGCTGTAGAATCCACTATGGGGTATTGTAATGTAGAGGTTTGGGTGTTTGGCTGGTTTTGAGCCATTTGGTCGAATATATGCCAATAACCTTCTGGGATATCTAGGAGGGTATTCCTAGGTTGAGGGGGAATGGCTTTAACAAGAATATTTTTAATAGAACTTCCTCTATCTGGGATAATGAGAGTGCCTAATATCTGAGGAGATTGGGTTTTTGTAGCACTTCCCTTGTCTGGATTGTTCAATGGCTGAGTTGTCTCAAGAGGAGATCTCGGTTCCTCAGTTTCCCTTGTCTCTCCTCCTCCTTCATGAAGATTACTAAAATTCCCTTCCTGCAATAGTTCTGGAGTAGAATTTTCAATTTCTTGAAAGTCCTGCTCTTCCGTTTGGCTATGCACCTCAGCAAAGGCTACAGATGGTGATCATGTGGCCTGAAGGGAATTAGTAGGCTGTCTAGAAATAACTTTTCTGGGTCCTACTAAGGGCTGAGATTCTGCTTTCTTGAAGATTTCGTCTATGAAGGTTGGTCGGCCAAGGGTTGCCGACCCCTTAGCTTTTTCTGGCTTGGGTAGAGGTTTGGAATTCTTTTCTGGCTTTTTCTGCTTAGTCATGCACACAAATCAACTACTAAATTCTACTCAAACAAAACAGCAGCAAATCTATAGGAAAGCGGGCAGAGGGGCAGGGCTATTACATGCTCCACACATAGGTTCTTACCTTATGTTTTTAAAACCCAATTCTTCCCTAGCAGGTTCGTACACTACTCTGAAAAAGGAACAAATGGCTACACTCTTTCCCCAGGGTATGTACACTGCAGGTTAGCATGATTGGCCACTGTTCTCCCATAGGTAACAAATAAATTTTACTTTGTTATTTTTTCCGTGGATTTGTTCTACAGAGTAACTACTTGTTATTTTTTGGCATAATTCTTGGATTAGGGGAGCCCGCGCACCTCTTTTTCTATATGATTTAATGTTTTATTGCAGGTAGATACTCATTTTTTGCAGGTCGTAGGAGAAAAAGAAGGTCAATTTATGGACAAGTGATTCTTGAAGGAAATTTTAATGAAACGAAGGAATTTCATCTAACTCATTACCCAACGAATTCATAATAGAAAAAATGAAGAATTGATTTCCATTTGAAGATTCATGTCTTATCACTGCTGCCAAAACATTTTTCAAAGAGATCATTTTCTTTTTTACATAATATCATAGCTGTTGTAACTTAATTTACTTATTTACATACTGCTTTTTTAAATAAAATGTTGTTTCTTTTTTGATTTCTCTTATATTTTGTGTTTCACGTGTTGCTTCATTCAAATTGTAACATATCTTCGGCATCAATGCCGTGAACAACTAATTTATTTTTTTCTATGTTTGCATCTTATGATTGTCCATTTTGTTGTTCCTTTTTCATGTTTTGATGTTCCTTTTCGAAATAGAACGACACGTTTTGCTATTCCTTTTCGAAATGGAACAACACTTCTACACTTTCACATTTTTGCTGTTCATTTTCCAAAGAAACGGCATTTGCATTTTTGTTGTTCCTTTTCTAAAAGAACGACACTTTTAGTTTCTGCTGTTCCTATTCCAAAGCAACGGCACTTGCGTTTTTGCTGTTCTTTTTCCAAAGGAATGACACTTTTGATTTTTGTTGTTCCTTTTTCAAAGGAACGACACTGGTGTTTTTGTTGTTCCTTTTCCAAAGGAACGAAACTTTTCATTTTTGTTGTTCCTTTTCCAAAGGAACGACACCTATGTTTTTGCTATTCCTTTTCCAAAGGAACGACACTTTTCATTTTTTTTGTTCCTTTTCCAAAGGAACGACACTTGCATTTTTGTTGTTCATTTTCCAAAGGAATGAAACTTTTGATTTTTTCTATTCCTTTTCCAAAGGAATGGCACTTGCATTTTTGTTGTTCCTTTTCTAAAGAAACAACACTTTTAGCTTTTGTTGTTCCTTTTTCCAAAGGAACGACATTTGCATTTTCACACTTTTTTGTGTGTATTTTTGCTTTTTGGTGTGAATTTCCTTTGTTGTTCTCTACAAGGAACAACACTTTTTTTGAGTGTTTTTGCTGTTCCTTTTTCCAAATGAACGACATTTGCATTTTCACACTTTTTTGTGTGCATTTTTGCTTTTTGGTGTGCATTTCCTTTGTTGTTCCCTACAAGGAACAACACTTTTTTTAGTGTTTTTGCTATTCCTTCAAAGCAGCAACACTTTGGGATTATTTTCGAGAGCAACCCTTCCTTCCTCTTGTGGGATTATTCCTAGTTCATCTCAACCACATTTTCCTAATTCTCTTTCATGGCATGAAGTACACTACTTTTATGAGGACAAGAATTATGGATTCTTTTGAAGCGAGTTATTATCATTCACGTTATGATCTTTAACAATATAGCTCCTTAATGATAGATTCTTTTCAAAAAGGACACAATTATTTATATAATACTTTACTGCATTCTTTTCTGTTGAACATGATATTGATTGATCATCTTAATAGCATGCTGGTTCCACCCTTCCTAGTTATAATCTTCTCTGTCTGTAATAAATGAGATTATGGGTATATTTTTTTCTATTGACATGTTCAACTTCTTCCACCATCCCTACTCTTAAGGAGTACTGAGCCTCCCTCTTTTTATCATAACAATGTGTAATAACAACAAAATGTTGTTCGCAGATGGAGGATAGGGGGTCTCATTACGAGCCAGCCTACCATGTTCATAAGGCTATAACAAAGTGACATTCCCATTATGGCCACCACACTAGGGTTATGATCCATTGGATAGCCAAATTATCCTTGGAACAAGAGGTCTCATCACAAGCCGGCCTGATCACTTTTGCTACCTCCTAGTGAATGGTAGTGTGGTTATCTGGTTATCATGGCAGCACACTGATCTCTTTTGTAGAATAGCACTGGAACTCTCCATTTATAAATTGAGGATCTTGGCTCATATGGGTTAAAAAGTAACCCTGCCGAGGTTATGGACGCCTGCTAGTAGCAGAGGCTCTGCTTATGGTATTGAAGTTATATCTTATCGTCAATTATTACTATAATACCCTTTTCTTATTCTTTTTTTATCAGAGAAGTTATTTCTTTAATTTTTTTCCTATTTTGAACCTTTATGCATGAGAAATTGTTTTATGATCAATCACATCATTTTTAGTTAGAATACCATCAGTAAAGCATCTTTTTGGCATATTGTTGTTCTTTTTCTCTTTTTTCATAACTTATCATCAATCCAAAATGTCCTATATTTTATTCATAACTATCTTTATACACTCTGCTCTCATTGTAACCATAACTCTCGTCGTCATATCATTGATATGTGTACTCTACTGTTGTATTGTTCATTTCGTTGCCTTGCCATCAGTATAACACTTTTCATAGGCTTTATGGTCATGGAATCCCTTTTCCAATTGAAGGGGGGAATGCATACATTATGGGATTGCATGTGATATTATTATTGCACTCTGCCATAACTTGTTGATTTGACAAAATATTAGTATTGCATGTATGCATCAGTTTTTCTGAATGAAATTTTTGCATGCATCTTCATCTATTGCCATTCAAAACTAACACTATGGATCCAAGAACATTGTATGCAAAATAGTGATTTGTTTACAGGAGAACAACAAGTATGGGTGAGAACTCTATTTGCAACATGACCACACTATTGCAACTAATGAAAGAGGCTCGAGCAACTTGTGAATGTGAACAATTGTTCAAACATGATGTGCTCGCCTGGATTCCACCTTTTGCATCACTTTCAGCATAAACTCTACCTACATCAGCTTCAACAAATGCCAGTACATATATGTCATTCCACATTTTTCTTTTGGAGGTAAAATAGCATAATTTTTTGACTTATTACGAATTTAGGAGAATTTAATGAAAATTCATTTTGAGCATTATTTATCATCCTTCCTTCCACATCTTTACCACTTCCCTTTTTTTCAGCGGCATCTCATCTTTTAGTCTGGGGGAGTGTTTCATTCATTTCTTTCTTATGACCACGTCATTCATATTCTTTATCATACATTACTATTCTTATTCATTCTTAACACCTCCCTTATTCCATTTTGTTTTACACCAAGCATAGAATTCAACAGCTGGTAGCAACTGCCTCTATTTGTTTTCTAGCATTGCATGAGGGCATGCTAATTCTTCAGAGAGGGGGATGAATTTTTACGCATGATAGATGTTTTCTACTTTCTTTCTCATTTAAGGCATACAATTACAGTGAATAAATTTATTTCCATAATACTTTTAAAAACTATGAATTCAATTCTTGTGATTTCTAGAAAACACAGACATATTATTAAATACACATACCCAAATAATTTCAAGTTAAATTGGTTCATAAAATTTCAAAAATCATGCACTCTCAACTACAACCATTTTGTTTATATCTCATGATCCGTGCATCAAAATGATCTAATTTTTGGATCATAGAAGCATTAATATATTTCAACAAAATCGGGTTCATAGTTTTTGGGAAAATGGTTAATGAAGGTTTTTGTCACTCATATCATATTTTGCTGCAACTTCATTGTTATGCCTTCATCAAGATCGCTAAAATTAAATATTCATTAAGTGAGGAAGAATTCATTTGTTCTATGAGCTGAGATGAACAAATTTTTTTGCTTGGTTAACACATGGGTTTTGTCTTTGGGCTACATGAGGACATGCAACATATTCAGTTTTTGTTGCATGAGGACATGCAATATATTCGGTATGAGGGTGTGTTGGGCCATGAATACGACCACTTTGTAACACTTATTTCATCCATTTTTACTCTTTTCTATTATATCATTTGTTATAATTTATCATTTAAGTCCATTTTATAAATGATTTATGCTCTTATGGATGAATATTATTTATCTTCCTTTATTTCTAATAAATTAATGATTATGCATGATTTTATCAATGATAGTTTTAATAAATTGGTTGGAACATTATTCACCATTTTTAGCCTCCAATACAACTTCCAGATTGAAGATTTGATCATTAAATATTCCAACTCAGAAATGCGCTGGAATAAGAAGTGACAGTTTTGCGGTTGAGAGTCTGGGCAAATGAAGAAGAATTTGGAAAATCTAGAACATGGGTTTTGTCTAGAATAGACCCAATTAACTTTAACGAAAAGTGGTTTTCCCAAATTCGGCTTGTATTGAGAGAAATGCAGGGTTCTTTGAGCACGATTTTCTCAGATTTGTTGTTGCAGCCGTCCTCCAAATCTCAGCTGCAAAGCCAAATTCGCCTTGCTCTTGTTAAAATATGGATGGAAATATATCTTCTTGTTGATCAATTGGTTAGAATCAATCCAATTTTGTAATAGAAATCATGTTGTAATTATCTTTGTTGTAACTTCTCTCTGATCTCTCTCTATTTAAATGAGAACAAAGATCAGAGAAGGAGATGATTAATTTGGAGAGGGATGATGAATTTAGAGATGGAGACTTAAGGATTCAGAATTATGATTTGAATTAGAGATTCAAAAGCAAGGATTCATGATAGGATAGGAAAAAGAAGGGATTGTTGCATGTTGTAAGTCTCAAGCTTTTGCTATTGTAATGATTTCACAATTTGATGATTAATATATGATTTGGGATTTGCTTCTCATTGTTCTCATCTGAAGTAGCCCAGCAGCATCCGCTAGCAGCTAAGGGCCTAGCCACTAGTGGATTACGTTGCTGCTGTATTATATCTTTATGCTTCATGTGTGGTTTGATCTATTTCTTTTACTCTGTTCAGTAATCTGACGCACTTTACTGTTTTACATATCAGCGCTGTTATATATACTTGATTGGATACTATTGTTATCTGCAATAGGAATATTATGTTATCATTTTAACTTTGTATCACATTGTTGTTCCTTTTGATAATTGATATAACATTGTTGTTCCTTACAGATTGTCATTTAATTACAGATTAACCGTGTTGTATGTTCCTAAATTGGTACAACTGTATGGTGTATTCTTAAATTGTGACTGATGTTTATTCGGGATTGTTGTTCCATTACAATTGTTGTTACTTTATAGTTGTGATTCATGTGTATTGTATCAAAGCTCAGATTACTGCCCCTTTTAATGATAAGTGTGTTGTGTGCTTGACTTGGGTTACTGTACATTCAGATTTAATCCGCTGTTCTATACTTTATCTTTGATAATCTGCTGTTCCATTTCTGTTTACTATTCAATTCAAAGGCTGTTACTCAATTCTTGTTGATTATAATTATTGCTACAGTCATTTACGTAGGATAGAATTTTGTTGTTCAATCCTATTTATAGAAGTAGATGATGTTCCATTTCTTAATCGCTGTTCCATTTTCTGTTATTCGCATTATCTTTGCCTTGGTGTGAAGAATGATCTGAGATTATAGTGGGCAGTGACATTCATTATCTGGCTCCCAGATCAAGGACTTGTTCCCTGATTTTTTTTGGTCTCATCAGTTTACAAAGGGATGAGTTATTGCTACTAAACCCTTGACTGATGAATTGCTTAGTTTCCTGAATGTTTGATTTAGTCCTTAAAGATTAGTTTGTTGTAGCCAAGCATCCATTTATCTTTGTATTTTGAGCACTGTACTACATCTTTCATAACATTACTCTTGAATAAATAGCCGCCTCAGACTGAGTACACTCTTGAAAAAAAAATTCGTCCCTGGGTTGACAATTAATGTGAAGGTAATTGGGAGTTAAAAAGACACCTTTTTATTGCTCAACAATGGTTTTCGGTCCATGGTATTGGATGCTTCGACATGTATAAATATGTATTATAACATTGAAAGGAACATAATGAGAAGTCAAGCTGGTAGTCCCGGTTTTGGGATCCAGGGGAAAATCTCTGTGTATATGTTTTTTATGTGTTATGCTCTCATATTGGTTATTTTTTGTGTTGTAGAATTTGTATGCTGGTAATTTCTGTACAAGGTTAAAACCTACAACTACAAAAAGAAATGTAAATCTAAAGCTCCAGATAAAGGAAAGGGACCTAATGATGCTCCTTCTAAATAGGCGAAAACCACCTCATATGAAGGTGGGGATGTGTACTTGGCTTCTTCAAGTACACATGTAGATCATGAGGCATGGTTGATTGAATCAGGTGCATCCTTTCAGTTCACTTCCCATAGAGAGTTGTTCTGCTAGTATGAGAAATGCGATGGTGGTGATGTCTTCTTAGGGGATGATAGGAAGGCTGGTAACAAACCCTCTCTTTCACATCTGAGGGTATTTGGACGTGATGCATATGTACATGTTCCAAAGGAGAAACAAACCAGGTTTGATAGTGAATCTAAAAAGTGCATCTTTATTGGGTATAAGGATGGATTAAAGGTTTATAAGCTTTGGAACCTAGTAACAAGGAAGGTTGTGTACAGTCGAGATGTAGTGTTCAGAGAGGTAAAATATGTTATTAAACATGGAGTCCAACCAAAGGAACCTGAGAAGATAGAGTTTGAGCTTAAGGAGGAAGAATCAGACTCTACTATAGAGGAGGAATTAGAAGATGAGGAACCAGAAACTCTAGGTGTGAGAATATCAGTTCAAGAAAGAAGGCAGTTGGAAAGGTATAGTCCATCTACTTTTTATTCAAATTTTTCTTTATTTGTTAATGATGATGATCCCAGAACTGTGAAGGAAGCAGTAGATTCAGAGGATGGAAAACTCTGGAAAGAGGCCATGGTTGATGAAATGGTATCTTTTCACAAAAAATGAGGCTTGGCATCTAGTGGAGTTGCTGGCTAGAAGTAAACCCATTGGAAGAAAATGGGTGTTCAAAAAGAAGACACATTTAGAAGGAAAAGTGGAGAAATACAAAGCTCGGTTGGTAGCAAAATTTTATTCCTAAGTGTCGGGAATTGATTTTGGTGATATTTTTTCTCCTGTTGCCAAGGTAGCTTCTATTAGATTACTTTTATCTGTTGCTGCTGCTTTTGATTTTGAGGTAGAACAAATAGATGTAAAGAAAACATTTCTTCATGGGGATCTAGAAAAGGAAATCTACATGAAGCAACCTGAATGTTTTGCGGTGAAGGGTAAGAATGAAATGGTATGCAAGTTAAAGAAGTCTCTTTATGGGTTAAAATAGTCACCAAGGATGTGGTATCAGAAATTTGATACATTTATACGGGGACTTGGCTTCACCAGAGGCAAAGAAGATCACTATGTGTATTTTAAATTAATTGGTGACCGTGTTATTTATTTGCTCTTGTATGTGGATGATATGTTACTAGTATGAAATGACAAAGAAATTATCCAAGATTTGAAGACCCAATTGTCCTCCAAATTCGACATGAAATATCTTGGATCTGAAAACTATATTTTGGGCATGGAAATTAAAAGAGACCTAGAAAAGAGGAAGCTCTAGTTAAACTAGAGTAAGTATGTCAAGAAAATACTACGGAGGTTTAATATGCAAGATTGTAAACCGATGTAGGTTCGTATTCCTGTAGGTGTGAGGTTATATGTTGAACAATGTCCCAAGACAAAAGAAGAGGAAGAGGACATGTCCCATGTTCCATATGCAAGTGTAGTTGGTAGCCTGATGTATGCAATGGTTTGTACTAGACTAGACATTGCACATGTAGTGGGAGTATCGAGAAGGTTTATGTCAAAACCAGGGAAGTAGAATTGGACAATAGTGAAGTGGGTTTTCAGGTATTTGCGTGGCACTAGTGATTATGGTTTGTGCTACCAAGGAAGACCAGTATTGGACAAAGTGTTGCATATTTGTGGCTTTGTTGATGTAGACTGGGCTAGAGATCTGGATCAGAGAAGATCTACAAGTGGGTATGTGTTTAACTTATTTGGAGGTGTAGTTAGTTGGATGAGTAAGAAAAAATTATGTACTGGCACTATCAACTACAAAGGCAGAATACATGGCAGCCACTCATGCAAGCAAGGAAACAGTTTGGTTGCAGAGATTATGTTCAAGTATGGGGTTAGTACAGGGAGCTATAAGGATAGACTGTGACAACCAAAGTGCAATTTTCATGGCAAAGAACCTTACATATCATTCAAAGACAAAGCACATTGATGTTCAATATCACTTTGTGAGGGATATGATAGAAGACAAAAAGGTGTTGCTGGTAAAGGTGGATACCTTGAAGAATACTGCATATGCATTGACAAAATCTGTGAGCTCTGAGAAGTTCTCTTGGTGTAGAGAAACAATGGGCATTGCAGGGCTGGATAAATGACTAAGTTCTCTTGTGGCCCCTTCTGGAAAGAAAACATGGTTTTGGACACGATGGTTTTTAGTCCATGGTTTTGAACGCGATGGTTTTCAGTCCATGGTATTGGATGCTTCAGCATGTATAAATATGTATTATAACATTGAAAGGAATGTAATGAAAAATCAAGCTGGTAGTCCTAGTTTTGGGATCCAGGGGAAATCTCTGTGTATATGTGTTATGCTCTCACATTGTTTATTTTCTGTGTTTTAGAATTCGTATGCAGGTAATTTTTGTACAGGGTTAATACCTACAAATCCTTATGAATTGGTATCTGGAAATGGAGCTCTACCATGGAACCATAGAGTGGGATATATTAACGGAAGGATTCTTAATGACCTTCAGTTTTGAAGATGGGTTCAAATGCATTGATGAAGCTCTATAGGAGATTAAGGCAACGATCTTTAGAATTCCACCGCATCCTTTGGAGTTGGTTCAATAGGACTGGAGCACCCAGATGTTCCATTCATTGGAATGCTATAATATGACCCCTGAGGGGGAGGATGAAGATCCAAGAAATATCAATATTCTGGAGGTAGAAGGCCATCGCGAGGTTGAAGGTCCGCAAATAGAGAACTCAGACATCAGCTCACCATTGAAAACCAAGCAAGTAAAAATTGGTACTGAAGCAGAGCGAAAATTTGTGAAGATTGGAGACTACTGGGATGATTCCATAGTGGATAAAGTTGTTGAGTTACTCTGCAAGTACCAGGATATTTTTCCTCTCAAGTTTTTAGACCTGAAGGGTATCATAGGTGACTTGGGTGTGATGAAAATCACTTTGAAATCAGACGCAAATCCTATTAAGCAGAGGTTGTATCACCTTAATCCCAAATACAAGGAAAATGTCTACTTGGAGTTGGATAAGATGCTAGAATCAGGCATCATCAAACCCGTTGAAGAATCTGATTGGGTGAGCCTGATGGTGGTTCAAAAGAAGAAACAGAAGGGAGAAATAAGGATTTGCTTAGAACTAAGGAATCTTAATGATGCTTGCATCCATGAT
The DNA here is from genome assembly GCA_000404065.3 of Pinus taeda. Classification (NCBI taxonomy): domain Eukaryota; kingdom Viridiplantae; phylum Streptophyta; class Pinopsida; order Pinales; family Pinaceae; genus Pinus; species Pinus taeda. The sequence goes on from APFE030332612.1 coordinate 22,534, forward strand.
CCTTTGCCAACACCATTTACTCATGACGTATTGGATAAAGTTGGAGGGATTCAGGCCTACGCATTCACCAATGGATTTTCGAGGTACCATCAGATCAAGATTGCACCAGAGGATAGGAGAAAAACAACTTCCACGATAGAATGGCATTGTTTCTAGTATACTGTAATGCCATTTTGACTTAAGAATAAGACTACAATATTCTCTCGCATAGTTATAACATCATTTAAGGAGTTTATTCATAAGTTCTTGGAGGTTTATTTTGATGATTGGACGATGTTCGGTCTAGTAAAAGGGCCATGTAGCAAGTTTGTGCCTGATGCTAGATATGTGTCGCAGATACTAGATCGTGCTGGACCTAAAGAAGTGTCTATTATGTGTCCCCTTTGGCATCTTGTTGGGTCATGTGGTGTGCAAGAAAGGGCTGACGATGGACCCTGCCAAGATCATGGTGATAGTGAATTTGGAGGCCCCAAGGAGCATTAAGAAGTTATGCACAACACTCATAAATATAGGATATTACAGAAAGTTCATCAAGGTTTATGCTTAGATTACCATGCCCATGGAGAAATTGTTGAAGAAGGATGCTACATTCTGTTGGGATCAAGAATGTCAGGGTATTTTGGATGTATTGAAGGTGAAGATGGTCACTGCGCCGATTTTGGTCATCCCGAATTGGGAAAAGGAATTCCATGTACATGTTGATTTTTAGATCCACCAATGGTCCGCAGACCATGGGATTATATGTAAAAAGCTATAAATAGGTGTGTCCTAGAGATTTTAAGATAGATATCTATGTCTATGTCTAAGAGAGGGAAAAGGTGAAAGGAAGAAGCATGTAGATAGAAGGGAAAAGGCTTTGTAGCTGAGTGCATAGAGGCCTAGAGTAGAGTCTGCAGCTGAGTGTGCGAACCCTTGTAGCTAAGTTCGCAGGGTAGTTTTGAGTTTGTAACCCCATATTGAAGATCAATAAAGAAGATTATTAAAGAAATTCATACGCTTATCTATTTACTTTTGTTATTTATGTTTGAGATATATCATGTGATGGAATCATGTATTTATGAAATATTGATGTATTGATGCACAACTCTATTGGATAAGTCTTATTAACTATACACAATGCATGTTAAGTATTTACACGAAGATTATAATACATTTTGTTATGTTTATTGAATACTTAATTATATCTGAGTGAACTCAGATCTAGGGTTATTTTATGGTATGCATAAGTAACTGATTCATCTGTTAAGGGTCCGCAATGACCTATCGTAGACCTTCATGAAAGTCTAGAAGCTGTTTAAAGGAAGTTTCAGTACCGATCCCTAGGGGTTTATATATCTATGTGAAGGTAGATCTAGGGAAATAGAAGACATCACACTGATCTCTAGATGTAGAAACTTGGTTTCAGCATCCCCCCATACTGCTTTGGGTGAGACTTTAGCCTGTGTTACGCAGGTTGATGTTGAAAGGGCCAGTAGTGTAGGGTTTTGTTTGGCGCAATTAACTTTGAACCTGGGTCGGGAGCTAATACGCTAACAAAGTGTATGCTCTACTCCCTCAACCAAAGTGTCAACTAGAGCTACCAAGGAGACCTCCAACAATGGTGACTCCTGTGCCACACCGGGTATATCGATGTCCCCCTCGCCAACATGTGTGTCCTCCCGCTCAATCTCCTCCTAGAGCTTCTGAAATCTAAAGCCTAGTCTCCACAAACAAAAATGCCTCTTGGTCTCATCCTCTAACTGTCCTTGTCCTATCCACTCCCTTTGAGGGGGTCTGGTGTCCTTTCAGTCAAATCCCTCCACGAGCCTCTGTGTGAACTCTATGTAGAATGTGTATGTACATGACCCAAAGGGATCATCCCTCGGTACCACCACTCCATAGCATATCCATACAAGTGAAACATGGCATGTCTAATATCATATGCCTCCCTCATAGGGTTTAGCTGTAAATATGTGTCCAATTCTTGTACCCATTTTCTGACAAAACTCCTACCTGAAACATCAAAGTGAGTGAGGGTCATTTTTCCCTCAACGATACTCACTCTCCCTTGAGCCATGGGTTTGTCTATAGTTCACCCATCAAAGTGCATGCATGCCCAAATCTTCCATGATCTTGCTGGTTACTCCACAACTAGCCAAGATCATGCTTCGATACCACTATAATGTTCCTAATGGAAATTTTACAATGATAACAACGACATGTAAATACAATAACGCAAAAATTTATGCAAAACCCCAAATGGCCAATTTTTATTAATGATACATGTTGTGGTATAATGGGTTGGGGTAAGTGCAACTCAGCTTGCACAAGGCAAGCTATAAGAACTAGGTGATGAGTACAAGAAATCCCAACAACTATAATAACCGGCTCCTCTAGAAAATTACATTGTTGCTCCAAAACTGCATTGTTGTCTGACTTCACCCCGTGATTTTCCCACCCTAGAGTGCCCAAAAAATTGTAGGAATGTGGGATTGTGATCCTTGCCCAAAACACAAAAAACCCCAAAAAGGGTTTCCCTTAGTTCCAACCTTCAAACATTGACCCTTCCTAGCTTGGTCCTCCTCCAAATACGAATTTTGTTGTTGTGATTGATCCTGTCAATCTATGCACTCCCAACTCTAGAAATCCTCCTCAAATTGCCCTCCAAATGATATCCCATCTCCCCAGCTCAAACATCCCTAGGATCATGTTGCCCCAACAAATCTCACTCCAATGACTATGAAATCACTGCAATATTGTTACTCTCCCTTATCTACACTACTGTTACTCTCCCTCTCCTGGAACTCAGCCCCCTTGCTGCTATTTTCCTGCTACTGTAACTTGGCCCTCTAGCTGCTCCATTCCATGCGGTTGTAACTCAGCCCTCCTATTGCTACTTTCCCTATGGCTGTAACTCAGCCTCCTTCCTGTTAGTTATTTTTTGATGTAACTTGACTCACTGCTGCTAATATAACTTGAAACAAACCGTAACTCCCTCCTAGGGTCGGCACTCAAAGTTCACCAAAGCAAGGGTTGAGATCTACACTCGGAGACACTCGTGTGCTAAACATCACAATGTTGGCTTAGCTGAACAATTAAGACAAATTTGATTTTCAAGTATACAAAAGACCCCTATTGCTTCCTCATTCCTTCCTTTTATAATTGTTGGCCATGCATCCCATGTGGGTCGCTCCACCAATTCAATTTGCCTCAAGAAATCTGAATTCCTTCTTTCTGAAGTCTGGACTTTTTGTGGGCCCCATATTCGACTACTAATTCAATTTTATTTTTCTCTAATGTTGTTGGCCTCCATTTCTCCCAAAAATTAAGTGGTGACTCCCTCCTCCCACTTTTCCTAAGTTTTCATGCCAAAACATTCCCAATGCCCAAATTGAAAAAATGGGAATTCTTCTTAACAAAATTAATTTAATTGTGGACATTACAAAATTTGGATTTTTTTTTTTTTTTTTAAATAGTTAAAATGGTGACTTAATTTTCATGATATTTTTCTTGTAATTTACAATACTTAACCACTCAAAATCATCCATTAAGTTGGTTTTCTTCTTGATTCTAGCAATAAAATAGAGATAGTTTGATATATTTACTTAGGATTAATGACATTTTCTAGAAAACTATTATTTTATCTATTTTCAATTCCGTTATGACATGAAAATGTTTGATAAAATTAACTACAATAATTCCACTAATTGTTTTCTTATTTAGAAAGATTGCTCCCTATTGTACCACAACAATAGACACTAGAAGTAGCATCCCTAGTTTACTCTCTCTTTATACATGAATGTGTTTTACTAAGTTTTAAAGCTATCATGGCAAGACAATCTTTCTTCATATTAGCCAACTCATAATTATACAATAGTACCTTATAATAGACTTAGACTTAATGGGTGAGAGACCATCCTCTAAAAGAATGATAAAGAAGGGACATTTATATATTGTTATGATATTGTTTATTATATTGAATAAAATTATGTCAAAACAAATATTTCAGTTGACTTTCAAGATAAACTATGGTGCTAGAAGATATTGGGAATAGATAAAGATGATATAATGTAAATAAATCATCAATCCCAAGATAGAGATTTAAAATTTTATTTATTATATCAATTATTTAAAATAAATAACATTGCTAAAATAATAGTCTCTCTCTTGCAATGTTTCATAATGAAAGTTGGCATGTGGGCATGAACTAAAATACATTGGGAGGATAGAAATATTTGTAATTTTTTAATATTATGAAAGTAGATGATTAAAATTTCTCTCTATAATTTACTTTTATATACATTCTATGAGTCAATTCAATAATATTTATGATGTTAATAATATTCAAAACTTTTCAACTCATGAAAATCAGAGAAACGTAGCCAAAATTATCTGTAATCTTTTAAATCATAGAAATAAAATGCTATGTAAAATCAATTACCCATTAAGTTTCTTAGTCACTAATAGATGAATGTTTTCCTCCACAAATAGTAGTCATCATCATTATCATCATGCATACAACATCTAACCTACTTGGATAAGGCTAAACTCATGCCACTATTAAGCCAACAACATATTGGCTACTTTAACATCCTATGTTAACCTATGAAATACATTCCAAGTTAAATTCTCATTGAAAAAGGGTGATGACATCTTTGACATGGTATAAGGAATAAGTATTGTTGCATATCAATCACAAAGATCTAGAAAATTTTAGATAAGGACGGGAATATGAGTGAATATGATACATAGATCTTATATAATTCCTTTGTATTAGTACCTAATATTGAAAAGATAGTCTATATTCCCTATGCACTTATTGTGTTTGTTCAGTGCTTGAAATCCCCACTTAATAAAATGTGACAAAGAAATAAAAAGAAATTAGCTAAATTTGTTATCGCTAATGTTAATGTTATTTTCACTAGTACCATGTTAGTAAGTTCCCAGCTTGAATCCTTATATAGGAACATTATTTACACCAATGACCACCTATAAATGTGGCGACTTACATTTATTGATTTCACATCCTATAAATTATGGGGCTTTATTTACTAAAAATGACCCTCAATACATTGTTTTCTAACTAGTTTAGCTAGGTTGAGACCATAACATTCCCTCCATATTACGAAGAAGCCTTGTCCTAAAATATAGAGCTAGGGAAATTGTTGGAGAATCTTAGTTAGTTCCCATGTGAACTAATTCATATGTTTATCCTTCCATTGGATGAAAAAATCCTAGATAATGCACTAGTGAAGGTATCGCTCATGTTTGTTTAAAATTGAATCAAGCTACAACAAAATGGAACCTCCTCGTCCAATTCTATATGTTTGGTTTGAATACTATAATTGGATAAAATAAGCTTGATTTAATAATATATATTAATAATTGGTGAAATTAAGAATGGTTGGGTATATTCAATTTGTAAGTCAATAGAAGAATATGTTTGAGTACAATATAGGGTCCATAAAACTTAGTAGGTAGCTTCCGGTGGCTCCTATCATTAAGTGATGTATTCTTATAGGTTGGAGATACAATAACACTAAATTCCCTTCATTAATATGATGATCAAATTAATTTTGATTATTTTATTACTCCACATTCTTTTTAATTTATCTGGATTGAATCCCTATATTATTTTTCATCCATATTGATGGTTTTAGAGTGGAAAAAAGAAGAATAAATCGATATTCAGGATCAATTTTATCAATGGATCCTAGTTTAAAATATCAGGGTATGAAACCTTCAGATGGTAGTTTTAGGCTTGAGACAATGTTTTTTTTTGGAAACACTTACCCTCTAAAGGGCGATATTCCATGAAGTTATTATACACTCTAAGACCTTCCCAATGGTGCAAGAATCATGTCAAGTAGAGTTTTGATGCAAACGTTATGCCTTTCAGAGGATGACCTATCACGATTAACCACCATAGTTTGAAAGGATGCCATGTCAGCCCTCATTACTCATGGTTGGGAATATGAATAATAATCTATCTAGTTCAAATGTAACTCATGTTTAGGGTTAACTGTGTAAAATTTAACACCTAGTTGGTTATCAAGTTATGTCATAACTGAAACATTTGAGGAGAAATGGTACCATTTTATTTAATTACATTTTGTTCCACAATAGAGTGGAGTAGAATATTTTGGATAGAGAGAGAGAATAACAAAGTGGGTTTTTGTTTTGTAGTAGCCTACATGCCACAGGTCTCAAGCAACTTAATGGAGAGTTCCTTCTCATTTTTATTCGTGTCATTTCCATTCCAAATGAGAGAGAGTAATGTAGCCTGACCTTTCATCTAGGTTTTTGTCTTGAAAGGGTTTCATACAACATATCATAATGTTTATTTTGTTTTTGGTGATTGTATTCAATTTTTCTCTATTTTCCAGATATTATCTATTACATGAATAAACAACAAAATAATAATAAAAAATATGGAATCTAAAAATAATTAACCCTTGAGAGTATAAATTTCAGTTTATTTTCATGGATTTTTTGTGATGAACTATCTAGTGGGATATTCGTGCCATTTTATAGGTCATGAACCAACACCAAATTATCCTTAATGGTACAAATAATGTGCACATGGTATGTCTTGGTTTTTTTCATCTCCTAAACCTTGTAGAGGCTTGGTGAGTATGCTATTTGTCCTTAAATCATCTCAAAGAGGGAACCTTAAGTAGAACTATGATAGGTAGTATAAGACCACCACAATACAAAGGGTAACTACTAGACCTATGGGAAATTATCATTTTGAAGAAAAATATGTAAATCAAATTCAAAGGATTAATTGATAGCTTATATTGATCCATTCTCTCAGGAGTGATATGTAGTGCTAAAATTTGATTGTGTTCCTTATAACCAAAAAAATTCGTGCCAAAAATGATTTGTACATGATTAGTAACAATTGATTGATGATGCCATGTAGGTTAAAATATTTTTCATGGACACCTATGTTTTTATGGTGCAATTAATTGATGTTTCAAATAATAAAATGAGCATATTTAGAAAAAATATCAACAACTATCATCATCACCAATTTGTTTCCTAATTTTGGTAACCCCACAACGAAATCCATAGTTGACATATTTGCAATAATGGGTAAGGGTTGTAATAGTCATGGAAGGCTATTATCACTTATTTCTTCCATGATTTTTTAACCACATTATAAAATATAGAAAAATGCCATCCCAAATAGTGGTACGAATTTGTAAGTATTATAAGACTCCCAAAGGCTTTACTATTTCATGTGTATGTCATTGGTATGTATCACATTCTTCCACAAACATGTGCACATTTATCTTCAGGACTTTCAAAATAATGTATTCCTAAACTAATAATATGTAGTTTGAAACCCATAATGACTAATTATAAGATATTAGTGTAATTTAGATAATAGTTCATATTTGAATGAGGAATCATAAACGAAAAAATATATCCTTTGTAGTTAAAATCAACATCTTTCCATCTATAATGCAAGTATGCCTATTAGTGGACCTATATTTGGGGGATCATGTGTATGGTCTCAGTATCATGTATCCATTCTTGATGTACCTCTTACATTTTATTAGGACTATAAGACCAAAGAGAATGGCATTCTTGGATTTAGAATTATTCCCATACATTTTTCTATCATATGCATCAGTCAGAGGAATATCAAAGACATTGTAGTCTACAAGCACTAATGTCCAAACATCTACTCTCAGGGACATAAGATACGAATGCATTCTTACATTACAAAAGGCATAGTTTGTCCCATCAAATACTAGTATTCTACTTGAGTAAGCCTCTTGACTCTATTTCCTATACATAACTCCTTATAGATCTACCTTCTAGTGGTCATATTGTTCCTAGAGGAACCTACTCCGATACAAATTGCTGAAATAAGGAATTGCTGAGAGGGGGGGTGAATCAGTAACAATGATATTCTTAACTCATTTTATGAATATGCTTGTAGTTATTTTTTATATTTTGTTTCTTATGAGAGAATTCATTCATAAAGAAAGTGAGCAACAAGTTTAAGCATTCATTTTCATACAACCAATCACATGAGCAACAGACAAATTTGACACTGGTGTTTTCACATGGAAACCCAGAGGGAAACAAACCACCAAATTGTTGTTTGTTTATGATGTAATTCAAGCACCTACTTAATTACATCAATTTTTTTTGAGCACCCACTCATAGGAGGCACCAACCCTGTTAGGTTAGCAAGCACCAACTTGTAAAGAGATACCAACCTATTCTGAATGCAAGCACCAACCTTCTCTTGCCACTATTCTACTATTTCATACAGTTTTGAAATTGAAATGAGAGGCATATACATTACAAGTAAAATACCAAAACAGTTGGATGAAAAATAACTTGTGCTCTTAGTTCACTGTTGTTCTTCTCACAGCACTCAAGCTACTCTCACTGCTTAAGAACTCCTTTTTCTTTGCTTTAACATCACTCACTTCACAACTCTTCAACATTATGATTAGCCTTCCCCCCAATTTCTTGTTCACAATTGACGGTTTTTATCCTCTAATGCACTCTACATAATGTTGTCTCTACTGCCTATGTCCATACGATCTAATTGTACCTTAGTATTGCTCCTCCTATTGTTGTTGTGTCTACTGCTTCAACTTTGTCATAGCATTAAACATAGAAATGGGATTTTGAGTTGTCCACTGACTCCCTGCATAAATCTCCATACTGATAATTTAATCTCAGGTGACTTGCACACTCTACAGTGACTCCCATGCTTATTTATTTCTCAACATAGCTTGACAACACTCAAGAATCACCACTCTATTACTCATTTAACACTACTGGACATGCACACAAAGCAATCAATTTCTTTCTCCATTCCTTCAATACATCTCTATTAAATTTTATCGTCATTTCCTTGTATCAGAGCCTTCTACAGATCTAGCTAACTTCAAAAACCAAATCTATCGATCTACATTTAATTATTCATCTATTGACTTAACGATCTATGAAGCTCACTATATCGCTTCATCAGAACTCAAACATATTGTAACTTACACAAGAAAAATGTTATGATATTGCACTGATCTGATATCCTTAACCCCCTTGGCCCATAGCTCCTTTGGGATTTTCTTTCTCATAGGACCAAGCTTGTGACCGATGGCTTAGCGCTATATCAGAGGCCCCTTCGTATCGTTACTTCAAAAAAAAATTGATTGTGTATTATCTCCCTCTATTCAGTCCTTGGTCCTTTTGAGCTCCATACAACCATGTGTCAAGTAATATTAGAGTCCCCTTTATCATAACTTCTCAACCATCATTTTGCATTGGAGTTACAATGTCCTCATCCTATGATATTCCGACCTCCCATATGTTGACATCACTTCTACACTTGGTGACTCCTGAGAGGTGATACATGTCACTCTGAATTCTCCCATTGGGCCACTAAAAATGCTAAAACAGGATGTCATGTGTCCATCATATTGTCACGTCATGTTGACATCACTAACTACTTCAGTTTCTTGGGCCCAATGACATACCACCATGTGTTCTATGGGAGGAGAGAGAAAGAGTCCCGATTAATCTTGTTTTTGCATGAATTCATGTGTTAATGTTTCTCGACATTCCTCGCCGCTTTAGCAATATTGGTCGCACTGGATATCGTAAATTCTTAAAATACCAATGTTAATATGTTGTAATATTTTGATATCCCAGACCTCCGATATTCTGATCACCCCTGATATTCTGATGGCCTCCATCCTCCAATATCTCGATATGACATGCTCTAATGTCCTATTTTTCTTCGATCTCCAATATCGTGATATGACATGAACTAATGTCCTGATATCAAGTCCCGATGTGCTCTGACCTCTGATATAGCTTGCTCCGATGTGTTGACCTTCACGATTTGAACCTGCTTAGGACTTCAATTCCCTAAACTTTGACAAACCATAAATTTTGATTGAAGAGTCCATTTTTAGACTTCCACACACCGTTGGAAAACTCTTTCAAAGCACTCTCTAATGGAGAGGATCCAATGTAGAATTTTAGGCCCATATTCTATCTCTAAAATGGTTTTAAATTATCTACCATTATTTTCTCCTTGGCTCTTCTTCTTGTGCCTATAATCCTAAACTCCCAACCATCATAGTCATCATTTTATGGCTTCTCCAGTAAGAATGTTACTGTTATCATTCTCTACATGAAGCCTACAACTATCATAGGGTTCCTCTTGAGCCTGGACTACTAATAACCATAGTAGTCATTATTTTATGGTTTTTCAATAAGCCTACTACTATGATGATTCTCTACCAGAAGTCAACAGCTCACATGGGATTCCTCCTGAATTCCAAATCACCCATGTTGATCTAGGTTGACATCAACACCAACATTATCACAACAACTATCCATCCAAGCAGTGCCAATTGTCCAATAATATTGTGTCAAAAATATCATCGATATTTGTCTTGTTGACTTGTATCCTTATATCGAATAGTTTGGTCATTTCTTTCTCTTCTTGTTTCTGAAGCCTACTCAGATTCACCTCCCTCTACACTGATGTGTAGACAATATTCTCAACCACGTCTAAGTTTCTTTAAACTTGGTTTATCTAATCCATAGCCATGAGATTCTTCTTCTTATTATATTTCTTCTTGTTCTCCTAGTTTAGCTCTCGATGCAACTTCCAACGCTTCTCCTCTATATGTCCATCAATGTTGCAGTGGTTGTAGTTGTTCCTAGGATATTTTCACTAGTGTTTTGTGTCTGTCATATTTTTTTATCTTTCCCCATTTTTTTCTTCTTCTTCCCCTCCTTATAAGCTTCTTGTTTCTCCTTCTACTTCAATCCAATTGATTGCACTCTTTTCAGGCCTATGTTTTCTAGATATTATTCTTGTACACAAGCCTCATCCACTGATTTGGGCTTGAGAAACATCACTTGCTCACTCATATGGCAGTGCAGACCCCCCAAATACTTGAGGAGTAAATATGGGTTCTTTGGAGAGATACTCAACATTATAGCCATCTTCCTAAAATTCAGTGGTGTACTCCTACATGCTCTGGCCTAGGTGTTGCTTCAAGTAATGCCACCAGATCCACTGGTCTTCCACATACCTGATGGGATAAATTTGTGACTTAATGATGGTTTTGAAATCCTCCCACTTAGTCACTGGTGGTTCTCCCTCCAACCTCAAGGGTTCTGTGTGGCTCTCCCACTATGTCATTACTTGGCCCTCTTATTTCAATCGCACAAATGAGATTTTTTCCCTTCCTCAATTTGATGGATGCTAAAATAAAATTTCATTTAATGTAACAAGTGGTTTAGCTTCAGAGTTTAAATCTCATTTTGGTACATCTTGATATTTAATTTTCCTTCCATTTCAAATAGGGATTGATTAACTAAACTCAAACTAGGTTGATCTTTTCTAGGTTCTTTCTTCAACTGGTTCTCTATGTCTTCCCGATCTCCCAATCTCCCGATCCCCTTTCTGATCTATCCTCTGCATTAGAAACCTCATATTCTCCAAATATCCATAGCTTATTTCTTAGGGATGCCATGAGGATTTTTACATTGCGATTTATATCCATGACCTATTATTCAAGTGGCGAAAACCTCACATCTACAGGATCATGAGGTTCATTTAGAAATTCATTGGCCATGATTAGGGTTTTACAATTTTCTGCTCCACCTATCTAGATCAATGAAATATCCACAAAATACCCAAATAAGATTTCTCTGATACCAAATGATCTATAAACTTCCATGTATATTACAATGGACAGTTTGTCACAACAAATCAATAATATTATATTAAAAATATGAGTTTCTACACTATTAGAGTTTTATTTAGTTTCTAGATCTGTATATTTTATTGTAATTAGTGCATTCATGTAAATGGGAATTATGGATATATGTAGAGAATGACAAAGTAATCTCACACACACATAAGACACAATATATGCTCTCCAGGAAACACTTTGCGGAGAAATCCCAGCAGGAAGGTGAAGGTGCTTCGCTCTCTTTCTCTATCTAGAAATATGACTGTAGGTACAAAGAAGTAATGCATGTGGCCCATGGGCTACTACAGTGAAAAAATACTCTCTGTGTTCTCTACCTCTTATCTCTCTTGGCTATCTTTCCTCAGCTATGGAACAAAATTCTCTCGAAAAAATGGAATGACTCTTCCATGGAAAATTTTCAGGATAGAAAATTATCCTGAAGTTTAAAAACATTGACGAATCTCACTAGTCCCTAATATGAAAACTATAAAATGTTTATTGATATATTCATAAAATTATTCAAATTTATAATGATTTTGTATATAGCCTCTATATAATGTTGGTGATTTTAAAGGTAAAATAATTTTATATTGTAAAATTTGGGCAAATCATTTTTAGAAAAAATGGAAATTGACGAATCCATTTTTTGGAAAAATGATGGAAAATTAGTCCATTTGTGAATATTACCTCTTAAAATTTTCCATGGCCTCTTCCTCCTAGTCGCCCAGTTATAACACCGCCCCATAGCCTACTAGTAGTTAGTGTTGACTACATCAACTCTCAGCTAGAGTTACAATATAGATTATTCTAGAGTCCTTTATGCCATATTCACGTGGCTAGCCCCTTTTCCATTAATAATGGGGGCTAACACGGCATCCTCCCAAACTATAGGTGTGAAAACAGGAAGGTTAACCTCTTAGTGGCATAACTTTTGCATACAGACTTCAATTGACGAGCTTCTTGCGCCATTCAAAATATATTTATGTGTAGAATAACATGAAATGGTGCGACACTAAAGCGACAAAGTCTTACCCCAAAAAAAATTTGTTCGATGCATCAAAATGCACCCAGAAGGTTTCAGATCCCATTTTGTCAAACTGGGTCCCTCTGGTAAAAAATGGTCCCGTGAGCTGATTCCTCCAATATTTCCACTCCAAATGCATCGATATTGATGGAAAACAATATAATGATCCAATCTGAATCACAATATGTTCATCACATCTCTATTCTGTACTATCCATGCAACACCTCTGCACAACTAATCAATAAGGCTAACATACCAAAACACCATCCAACTCTACAAAAACATGATTATGAGGAACATGACATACTATGTTCATTGTATGCAACACCTGTGAATCAAAACTCCATCATCACATCTCCATGCTTGTAGACAAGCTAATACCAATGCAATGCATCATCCATGTATAAGCCACATGCAACCATACATACATGTGACAACCATCTCTCCTGCAACTCATGCTTCTAGGTTGACATTAATGCCAACCACAAAGACCTGTTACACTGCAACGCATATAAATTCCAACAATCATTGCCTTCCTAGGTCGATGACTAAGGTGCATATGCACATGTGGGGTAAGATGATGCCTAAGAGGGGCCAACCGAAGTATTTGGATAGGATTTCAGTCGAGGAACTAGTGCTACTTGGCAGTATGGTCGACCACTTGTTCATGTTTGTTTTGTGTCCTTATGCGGGGATGGATTGGAATTAATGTCCCAAGATACTCTTCACACATGATGAGTTAGTAGATGCTAGATGTAATATTAGTGTTTTCCTTAAATTAATCTAGTTTCATTTTATTGTCTTAATTAATTCGAATAAAACATTTTCTAGCACATTGTTTAACTTGTTTTATTAAACTTTTTAATGTAATCAATTAATTATTTTTGTGTACTATATATTTTGTATAAATCGACACATTCGTTGTGGACATGTGTCCTCCTCCACCGAATGGAGATGCATAGATGGTTGTGAACACAGAGGGTGAGGCCAGATGTTATTATCAAATACAAGAGAGCATGCATCCACATCATAGGACTGATATCATATTTATGATGGAGTTGGGTGACACATCATCTATAATTTTGGTTAAGGCATAAGTCTGCCTTACAATAGCTTGGAACATCAAGGCAGATCCTACGCTTTTGGCGGTTTGGACGAACTTGCACATGATATGATGAGTCTTATGCATCAGATCGTCGGAGCTAGCAATTTTATATCGGTACTGAGGAGGGATAGCAACCATGCAGAAGATAAAAATTCTTCACCCAATACTACCCCATTAGATTATGATGATCAGGGTGGTGATCATTCTGGTGGTACTCTACCTCCTTAGTGTGGCCATGTATCAGATGATGATCAGGGTGTCAATGATCTTTTTGGTATAACTCAACCACCTAGTCCTCCTCATTCACCTCATGATAACACACTACCCCATGTTTCTTCTCAAAGAGAAGACTAGCCACCTCCTCCTCCACCTCATAGTTTGATTCTTGATCAAGCAATTGACCATCCATCATCTTCTACTACAAACTAGGTTGCCACTACTACTAATGTATAAGATATTTTATAGTAATTATTTGAATTGATGTAGTTATTTGACTTGTTTGCATATATATATATATATATTTCTATATATATATATATCTATATAATATATTAATATAATATTACTATATATATAATATATTATATATATATATATTATAATATATATGGTGCATTTTTTCTGTTGATGTACTTAATTTATATGTTGGTGTTAATGTGTATATTCTTAGGCCATGTTAGATACGTTCATTTAATGTGCTTGCACATAGATTTGTATATTATAATAGTTATTTGAAAATATGAGATGTATATTTGAGGATGTGTGTGGTGATGATGTTAGACAATGCTTGTGTTTTGTTAGATGTTATCACTATGATGATGCCCTATCAGATTATTAGATTTTTGTGTTAGCTAATGATGTTTATATGTGCTATAGGTGTATATAATTATATGATGTGAGCAATTTTGAATGTGTATACTAGATGATGTTTATGTTTGTTAGATGGTTATCATTATAACGTTTTTTTTTTTTTATGAAATGATATTCATTATAGATTATGTATTGGTGAACTTATATCAAAATCTTATATATGAAATTATATGCAAAATGACTTACTTTAAATAAAAAATGAAAAGATACTTTTATAAATTACAAAGTTTAAAATGATTGAAAGTATAATTGTAAAATTACCATGAATATTTTTTTATTGCTTAGATAGTTCATACATATTCATTTTAACAAAATTCTTATTCAAACAAGGGTTGTAAGCAGCATAGTCCCTACCTATAGAAAACATAGAAATAAAAAAAGTGTTTATAAAACATGTCTAAAAAATAGTCACTACAAAACAAAATCAACTTTATACACAATTAAATTGTACAAATCTCTAAATAAAACAACCTTTCTAGTCATAAAGTTGTGGCCAATACTTATAATACAAGAGTTAGACAATATCTAATTAACCTTTTTGAAAAGATATATTGCAACATAATACTCATTAAATAAATTTTCAAATTATTTATAATAAAATTAAAATATATAAATGATTGGTCTATAAAACAACATAATTAACATAATATATATATATATATATATATATATATATATATATATATATATATATATATATATTGAATTATACGAATAAAATTACAATTATTTGATTTTATAATTTAATATTTTTTTTATTAATGATAATTAGAATGAGTATCTTAAAAATATATTTATTAATTAAATTATTATTAAAATTATTTTTTAATTAATATGTATTTTTAAATTCTAATTATAATTTAATTTTTTTTAATTTCTAATGTTTAAATTATTAAATAAGAAAATATAATCAATAAACTATGTCAATAATATTTATTTAAAAATATAAATTTTTTTTTAAGTTAATTTATAAAATTCAATTATTGTCAATTTTTAAAACTTAAATCAATTTTTTTTATAATTAATTTAGAGTTAATATAACATAAAAAATTCTATTTGTATATTTATTTATCACTAAAGTTATTAGAGTTTTGAGGAATTTAAATTTAATATATACATCAACTCTTACAAATTTAAATTTAAAGTTATATCTTACCAATTTAAATTTAATATCTTACAAATTATATAAAGTGTTAACAAGATGAATAAAAAAAATATAATTAGCACGAGATCTATTATCATGAGATATTGTTAGATGTAATCACGATGATGATGTCATGTTAAATGATTAGATTTGTTTGCTAGCTAATGATGTTCATATGTGTTAGAGGTGTATATAATTAGATGATGTTAGTGAATTTGAATGTGTATTTTAGATTATCTTTGGGTTTGTTA
>APFE030332612.1:38732-55094 GCA_000404065.3 Pinus taeda
TACCATAAATATTTTTTTATTGTATAGATAGTTCATACACATTCATTCTAACTAAATACTTTTTCAAAAACAATCAAGTAGGAATAAATATTATTTTCCATTGTACTATTTACTTTTTTTGAACATACTCTTCTACCCTAAAGAGGTGTTATATAAAAAAAGTTATGATCTACCCATCATAGCATTATATTTGCCCCTAAACTTTAGTGGATGGAAATATTCCTATATTTGTTGTTTTTTTCACTTAGTAGCTTGATTACTATCAAATTTTTAAATTACTTCATTAATTGTGGTTTTAGTCAACATTGGGTGCATAATTTAAATATTTCCAAAAGCAATGATAAAAGTATGTAAACTAACAAATAGCTAAATTGAAAATCAAATTATCACAAAATCTAAATTAAACTTATCACAAACTTAGAATTAAACAAATATGTTAAAATTTTAATTTTTAAATTATAAATTACACAATTAAAAATACTTAGTTTTAAGTGTAAAAATGTTTCCATTAGAAAAAAACGTGTGAAAATGTTTGTAAATCTACCATTATATAAATTTATGAAAATTTAATGAATAAAGAATAATATAATTAGCAAAATAAAGAAAATAAACATACAACAATAGTATAAATGATGACATAACACAAATACATATCACTCTCCATTGTCATCACCCTAATTATCTTCCTCGCTTAACACGATAACATTGTCGTTCTCAAAAATATATTTTGATCTAGGTTCGTGTCTTAATATGAACCACTAATCCCTATCCAACACATCTGGGTAAAAAAAAACCTAGTTGTAGTGTTTTGGGAAAACATAAGGCTCCATGGCTTCATGCCACATCTTTCTAGAGTTGATAGATATCAACCCACTACCACGATCTTCCTTTACGTTATTTTGATCAAAGGTGTCCCATCATTTTCACCTAAAATTAACACATTAGAATGAAGACATTTCCACTTCAATGATCTCTTGTATCTTTCCAATGTAACCTAACATGGTCTGTATTGAGTGTCAATCATAGTGACTAGCATGAATAGATTGGTCAAGCTTGACTTCCACTCCGTATTTTTGTGTCATGTGTCCATCATCGATATCCTCCATGCGAAAATGATATCCATATGCCAACATAGATGGGAACAAATGCACCTATAAAAAGTGAAAAAATATTAGTGTCATGTGTCTAATAACCCGAACATAATTAAAATATAAAATATAGATGTTACAATTCAATAGTGCATTATAAGGTTAAAAATGTATAGAAAGAGATTATTACTGAGTTGCTGCACAATATGTATGTTTCATGCATCCCCTTCAACATTTGGGTAACGACCAAATGCATTGTATTTCTCTTTGAATTGGTCAACAACCCAACCCAACTGTTGAGGCACATCATTGGCATATTTTCTTTTAAATCAGGATAAGGCACACTTCTACCATTCAACCATCTTAATTATTTCCTGTCACTTTCCCATTTCCTCCTCTTATGTTCATACAATGTGACCCACAACTATGTTGCTTCCAAATTGTAAAGAATTAATTGTTAATGGATTCAATTTCTCAATTCGATGATGAAACTAGACTGACATATCTAGTATGTATAACATCAAAATATACATTATGAAGTCTAGTGTGAATAGTTACTCCATAGAAATTTGAAACATGATAAGTCACTTACTCTTTATCATGTGCCTTTTTCCATTTGTTTCGAGAAGCTCCCCTTCTCTTTGGTCTTCATCCCTTTCGTCATCGCAAATCACCACGCCTTGTGTGTTGTAGATATACTTGATGTACACATTGGAGTAATAGAAAGACTCATACGATATGTACCACTATGTCATATACCCCTTAGGTTTTTTCCCTTTGTCGAAAAAAACTTTTTAATTTCTTCATGTACCTCTCTAAGAAGAACATCCAATGACAAGAAACTGCCATAACTTATTCAACCTCATCTACTAGGTGAATTAGAAGATGAACCTACAAGTCCATGAAACTTGTCAGTGGTTGCTTTTAAACATACAAACAATCTTAGCTATCTCTTGACACCACCGTTGAATGCTAACCATATGAATATCCTTTGATGTGATCCAATGTACAAGTGCAAATAATTTAGATATGACATGCCGTAGATCTTGGGGGAAATCATGGTTCACACACCCATACACGAGCAAAGGATAATGACACTGCAAGGTAAACACATATAAAAATTATTTATATTTTATCCCATGGCATAAAAATAATAACAAATAATAAAATCATGTTTTTGAGATGCATACTCTTTGAAGGTTCAAATGGTCATGTGATTTCAACCTCAACAAATTGTATTCCACAGTGAAGCAACACCATAGTGAAGACCCATATAAAGAAGGCACCCTCACGCACATTATAACTTCCTTTGCTAAAGAAATATCATCTTTATTTAAAATCAATGGGACATAACCTTCTTTGAATGACCAAGAGGGACCAACCTCTCCTCTACTTTCTTTTCTTGGTCAATGTTTGTTTTTAGTTTTTGAATACATAAGATCTCTCCTAAAAACTAATGTGTCATTTTATTTCGATGATATGTGCCTCCATAAAGAATATGAAACATTTTTTAATATATACATGAGATCTGTTAAGTGGGAAATCTTAAGATGCTCCTAATATGGGAGCTCATAAAATAAACATTTCCTTTTCATCCCAATGGGAAATTTCTCAACATGGGTGTTGAAGAATTATAGATCATCAAACATAGGCTCCCTGTTTGTATCAAAGCTTTTTTTCATATACTTCTCCTTCTCTCTCTCATATGCTCTAAGTCATTCAGTTGGTATTACTATTGTAGGAATTTGGGTGCTCTTTGGTTTACCATTGAAAGAGGATGTTGCTCTTTTGTAAGGGTGTTCTTTTGGGAGGAATTCCATGGAGTAGTCATACATTGGCTTTCGTAGGCAGTTTGACCATGTAGCCTTCAGAGAAGGTACACAACATTTACATCCATGATACCCTTTTGTTACAAGGCCTATGAAATTATTTTCTACATGGCACATTAGTGATCATGAAGATAAGAACAATTGCAATGAATTAAATTAATATGTTAAACATTATTTTTACATATATAAAGAAATCAATAAATGTTTGATTTACTAGAGAATACTCTTAAGCCTAGGTAATCATGTGTGGTGTAAGTACATATTCCATACAATGTAAATCTCCTCTTTGTGTTGATGGATCCTGATACATCATATAAATGTATCCCTTTCCATAATTCCTTCAATTCATGTATTAATGGTTCTAGGTAGACATCCATATTATTCACTTGTATTCTACTAGGGACTATGAGAGCCAAAATAAGATGTTCATTCTTCACGGACAACCATGAGGGGATATTTTTATTGATCACTACTACTGAGTCAAATAGAATAATTGGTGTTTTGGAGGGAATATGGGTTGAAACCATCCATGGCTATGTTCAGTTGTATACTTCAGGCTCCATCCTTGAATTTTTTGAACCATGTATCCTCTATTTGCTTTATGTATATTGAACCTATTGGGATTCACATAACTCCTGAATCACTTCTGTGTGAGGCATGCCACCCCTGCAACATAGCTAATTATTTGCAAAGAAAGAACCTTTGAATCCTTAGGATTATAGGCATGTCCCTCAATATCTTATGAGGAGGACCATGTTATTTACCCTTATTTTTTTATGTTACCAGTCATGCCCACATTTTAGATATATCTCTTTGTCTACGTATTATCCTTTATATAGAATGCAATCATTCAGATATGAATGATATGATATGTGCTCAACACCCAACATTTTAAACAAGTTCTTTCCTCTTCGTAACTATCAAGCAAGAAATTATCGCTTAGAAGAACCTTATATTTGAATAACATGCAGTTGGTGGGAAATATAAGTGTAGAATGTTAATATTTAATGTTCATAAAATCAACTATTTTTAATGTTTATTATATGTGACAATATTTCTCAAAATATAATGTACTTGATCATGTTCAATTAGCTCAAGATTGCTGAGGAACATGCATTTGACATGCCAAACTTCGCTTTCAAGTTGCACAGTAACATTGTTTTCCCTAGCTAGGTAGACTTTGACTAGTTTCCATGTCCAAAGTGAGGAGTGTTGGAAGAAGATTTTAGGCTTTCCAAAAAGGTATCAATGATAGGAGCATCATCCCCTAGATCATCGTTATATAATGAATTAATAACATTGCCTCCATGGTAGTCATATTCCATAAGTAATCATCCATACCAACGTGTATTCATTCCTCTATTTCCAACTTGGGATGAAGAACTATATTGTTGTAGTCATTCCTACTTAGTGAATCTAGAGGTAGTGGAATTGAATAGGTGGTTGATTAAACCATTATTTATATTCTTCCTCTATAAGTCTTACTCTTAATGCAACCTTCTCTCGATTTAACATTGTAGTGGGGTGTGTCCGAAGATGGTAGGTGGGTTGCTCATCATCACTAGAATCCTAATTTCAAAAATATTGATCAACACTAGTACATCAATGATATTAGTAAGCATAATGCAGTTGGTTTGTTGAAATTACATTAAACCAAAATAATTATTACCATTTCTAACCTGAGATTGCAGCTAAAATATGGCATGTTACAATTGATAGTGTAAACTGGTTGTCCATTTTCATCGACCAACTGCATCTGAACTCAATTTTGAATAAATACCCTACAAATTTAGATACATTTTTATTCAAATTGACATGGATTAAAAAAATCAATTAGATAATCAAAATATAAATAAAATCTAAACTCATTGAATATGTAAAGGGAGAAGTCCATGAAGGACTTTTGGCAATATGGAGCGAGCTGGAATTTGAAGAATTGGCCATTTGATGTTATGATATTTTCTCCCTACATTTGAGCAAAATCAACAACAAATTTTTGTGTACATACCTAACAAGAATTCAAGAACCATATAACCACAATCTGAATTTCAATATTAGTTTTCAAACAATTTGTCAAGAATAAGGTGACTTTAATATGAAAATGTATACTATGAAGTACTATAACTCATGTGGATGCATCCTAAATAATAATTTGTAATGAATATGCCATTTTATGTGAAAATAAAAATTGAGATAACTTTTAAAGCCTATCAGTGCACTTGTAAAACTAACCAAATTGATGTGTTTAAACAATAATAACATCCATGCGTTAAAATTTTAACCACACTGGTTTCCATTATTTTCAAATAAAAAGGAAATTTTATCATATCTGTGTTAAAAAAATTTGCATCGAGAAGTCATCTTAATCGATGTGCATTACTATTAAATGCATTTGTGATTTTTAATATGAAACACATGAATTTTGTGAAAAAATGAAGAAGAAAAAGGTGCGATTTTATTTTTTTCAAATTGAAAAATGGGCGGTAAGTTATTTTCAAAGTCTAATTTCATAAAGCCTTATAAATAGTAAGACGCTATTCAATATTTCATTATTTTTCCCAAAACTTCAAGGGAGAGATTTGCAAGAGAGACATACTCGGAACATTGTGGAAAAGTAGAATACTCTGGAACAACAACACTATTCAGAAGATTAGGATTTGACTTGTATTGCGATTCACTCAAAACCCAACATAGTAAATATTTTACCATTCATTTTACTAATAAAAAGTTTTACAATTTTTTTTGTATTTAGATTTAATTAAAATTCAAAAAAAAAAGAAAAAAAAACAAACAAAAAATTCAATACTTACCTTAAACCCTTGCTTCTTTTTACTTACGTGATTGCAAAATTTCACCTTAGGGTTTAACTCCCTCTACCTATTCACAATTAGGGCTTTTCATTTTAGGCATTTTATATTCATTATGTTTATGTTACTATATATAAGGATTTTTACATGTAAAAAACGCAGAACACTTATTTAATTGGATCCAAACCCTATCGACTCTGTCCATTTTTTAAAAATGTGGCTTTTGTTTATCAGTGCCTCCTATGTAATATAGCACACTAGTGCGCTTGTGCCAAATATCAACGTTAAGTCCAAAAAACTTGTGTTAAATTTTTTATGCTTTTCTTTTTTACTATGACGACATTGCTTTTATCATTACATATCAGACCATGATAATTTAAAGTTCTTTAAAAAATTAATTTTCATTGTCAATGTTAAACAATTAAATTCCTCATTATGTTTACTAAATTAAATGCACCAGGGCATTTATGCACATAACCACACTAGATACCAAACCTCTTCTTGGCTGAAAATTATGTGATTTATTTATAAAATATATTTAATGTGTTTTGTATTGAATGGTATAGTTTGTATATTGATAAAAAAAATGTCTAAGAAGTTGTCAAGTAAAAAAGTTTGATTGTTGTAATGATAACACATCCAAAAAGGGAAAAAAGTAAAGTTCTTTGTAAATTCTTTACAAAATTAATATGTTTGAACTATATGTAAGTTTAACAAATATGTATTGTTTAGTTTCTGTCATGCAGAGCCATAAAATGAGGCAGCCCAATAATATTCTTTCTTATCTAATTGCAGAAGAGCGTAAAAGCCTTATAAAAAAGTTGGAAAAGAATGAATCAAGTGAATGAAAAAATATTAGTCAATATGAGTTTTCATTTTTGAAATTTCATTTATAATATACTTAAGTATATCATATAACATGTTTCAAACAATCTTTACAGGGACCGACAACGAAGGAAAAGAATGTCTTTCTAATTTTATTTTATTTTATTTTATTTTAATTTTTTATAGAATAATGTAAAATGATGATGAATTAGTCCTTATCTCATCTGGAGTGGTGTTGGAGGTTAATGAGAGGGGGGAAAACTTTTGCAAAACTATGAGGAATATAATGGAATGAACTCACAAACTACATTGCACCTACAATATAGAAATCAATCCAATGATTTAAAGAACCCAGTTATATTTAAAATACAAGAAGCATTTCTAGAGCAATGATCAATGAGAGCTGACAAACTTGCAATAGAAAAAATATACAAGAACAAAATAGAATCATTCAAAAAGTAATATTTGTAATTAAAATGTTTTTCTATAATTATATGTATATATTACTACAAATCATTCATTTATTAATATCAAAATTTTTATATTTAGTTTTCATATATCACTATAAAAATAGTTTATTACTTTTTGAGAAAGATTATGAAAATCCCAAAGGAATGAGTTGATATCTAAAAAATTTCAATAGGAATGACCAAAAAAGTGCACAAGGAGATGGTCAAAGAAATAGACATAAATGCATGATAGGAGGAGCCATCTCATCAACAACATGCTTCAAATGTATGTAATCATTTTTTTTTTCTATTAGGTACACATAAACAAATAATTTAACATTAAATATTAATTTTCAAGTATTTTCTTACCAAAAAGAAAACAAAGTGGAACACATCCAACACATAAAACATAATGACAAAGAGGAAAAGTGTTGATATTGTGAGAAATTGTTAATATTTCCTTATAACAACTTAAGATTTCATTTTTGTATATTTTACGTTATTTTACAACAACCATCCTTGAATGTCATCAAATAGGTGTTAACATAAAAATAAGAGCCATTAGAAGAATTGATTGGAATTGGGTTAAATATGGGTTCTGAGTATATGTTGGCATATCAAAAATTAATAATAGAATTTTTAAGTATGTATGTTGTATTATTTCTTTGAGTTTATAATTAATAGAAAAAAAATCCTTTATATTAAATCTATGATTTATTATGGGGTATAAAACTTGCAGGAAAAAAAAGTATGGAACTACGTCAAAGTAAGAGTTGTTAAAACAAGGCACAAGTGTTGGTTTTGAAGGAATTTGTACAATTCAAGACTCACTTCTTGCTATGGTACATTTCTATTTGATTTACATTGATGTATATTGTTTATTTCAATTTGAATTATTCTCACCAATGTAGATACACTAATTACACTTTATTTTTATGTTTGCAAACAAAACTTGAAGAAGATGAAAGCGATCGATGTAATCAACAAAAAATTCATCAAAAGAACCCAAGTCATGGAAGTAGCTCAAGCATTAACAACAGTTCCAGCAAAGAATGATGATCTCTTTGGATATCAATGCAAGTTGTTGTATTTTTTGAAATAATTGTAAGTGAAAATCAGACACTTCATTTAATGTAATGGACATAGTGTCCCAATTGAAAGACAAGGAGTTCCCAATAACTATTCCATTTTGTATGACAAAGAGCCTCTTATTCATATATAATAAATTTTTTTTTAATTTTTTTTTTTGTATTGTATTGTGAAATGTTGTTGTGAAATGTTACACCACTCATTAAATATATGGATGATTAAATATTATAATGAAGAGATGTGAAATCTAATGATATAACAAATTAATCGAAACATCATATACACATGCAATAATCCACATTTAATTTATATGAATATTGTTATAAGGTATATGTCGATTTTTCAATGAATAATGGATTTTAAAAAGTCACAATAATTGCACTATCTTGGGTCGATGTTTCTAAAAAGCAGAAAATGGATATTGCGACATCATATATTAATGTGCATCGCTCTAAATACGAGTTTTTAAAAACAATATTTACAATGATAATAAATGGTATCCCTGTTCATTTGTAAAGAAAATACACATAGCGAATATATACAATTCATGCATCAGTGTGATTCACCTTTAACACACTGATGCATCATTACATTTATCCCACTAGTGTGTTAGATTTTGTAAAAGCACTAGTATTGCAACATTTTTTCTCCTACCCTAGTGCCTTTTCTGAAAAGTATAGCAGCCACTATTTTTCAAGCACATAAGCATAAGGGTGTTATACTTTTGAAGCATCAGCGTTGTTTGTACTACTCATCAACTCTGGTGCATTGTTATGGATAACTACCTAGTGCCTTAAAGAAGATAAAAGCATCGGGGATGCAATATTTTTTTCCCTGCCTCGCTGCCCTTACTGAAAAGTATTGCTCGAGGAAATTTTAGAAAACATAAGCACTAGGGCAATATAGTTTTCAGGCACTGGTGTTGTTTGCATTCAACACCCGAGCGCATGGTATTGTAGATTGTACAAGCCAGTGCATTTTTATTTAAAATTGCAACTTCGATGCTTCTATATTAGTAACACACTTGTGCAATTTTTCCAGTAAGTGCACTACTAAGGAAAAATATGCTAAAACCTCTGGTTACCTATATTTTTTTAGTTGTGATGAAGTTCTATTATCATCTCCACTAAAACATCTGCTACCCCAACAAGATGTGGTAGCAGAAGTTTTATGGAAATTTTTTGCCAATTTTATAACACTAAAAACCTTTGTTATAACCTTCATTAGAAGGTATTTTCCTTGTAGTGAATCTTGGACACTAGGTATTTAGGTCGCAAATAGAAAAGGAATGTCCCAAGATAGGTGTCGACAACCTTCTGGACTAAAGTTTCATAAAAATAAGATATTATATATATATATATAATATATATATATATATATATATATATATATATATATATATATAGATATAGATATTTGTTTGTTTGTTTGTTTGTTCTATATAAATGTCTATATAAGATAACTAGATAAGAAAGTGAAGATAGGAAATAAATATAGAAGTTGACAGAGGAGAACAATATAATTACTCCCAACAATTACAATTATATTCTAACTGTATTTACTGACAAAACCCTTCAAGAGATAATTGGGTATTCAAATGAAAAATAAATATATAGACATTCATCAAGCTAAGCAATAGTAGAAAGTTTGTAAAATGTATTCTTTCTTTCTTTCGTATTATAAATTGCAGCATTGGCATGCAAATTGAAACATAAAATGACTGTAGGAGTATACCTAGTCAATAACTTAACCACACACATATATAAAAGTCTTAACATATGCTTGATAGCACTATCTTTAAAGAAAATCTATTACCATTAGTCTCCAAGAATGTGTGTCTTTACATATTCATTGTGGCTAGTCTTTAAGGCCAAATAAAACTATAACACAAATACAAGGAAAATAGTGTAGCCATAGTAGAAAGACAAAAATAATGACATTTAAACACTAAAGGACTTCCTCAAGAACGTTGTCTTGGCAAACCATTATTACCAGGGTCTAATGGTTGCAAACATTAACCATTACAGAATTCAAAGTATGCATAGATTCATAAATAGCATAAGAGCTCGGGACAAGTGGAGAGCTTGTTGAATAAGTTTCAAATTGTTGAAATAAACCCTATGTCATATAATCTCAGAAAAGGATATTGGCCTCTGGTCGAGTACCTTGGAACAAGAGTAAAAGTCTACATAAGAAACTAGTTAATTGCAACTTGAGAAGGGACTCCATGAAAGAGGAAACCCATAGTAAGATAGTCAGGCCTATGGTTTTCTGTAGGGGAATGTCAAACTTGCAATTGAAAAGGAGTAACATTACAACCCTCAAGAAAGAAAGAATAAATGTGGAAAGGAAACAAATTTCTATGAAATCCTTAATTTAGATATGAGTAAAATAAACTATGAATA
This sequence comes from Pinus taeda, assembly GCA_000404065.3. Lineage (NCBI taxonomy): Eukaryota > Viridiplantae > Streptophyta > Pinopsida > Pinales > Pinaceae > Pinus > Pinus taeda. Next base: position 49,225 of record APFE030332612.1, read on the forward strand.
AGAATTTCAGATTTTTGCAGAGGGTACGAGACGCCGCTACCTACTCCCGAAGCCACAGTGTATTACAAATTTTAGGAAGGGAACTTGTGAATTCAAAGGAAAATAAAATTGACCCAGGGTTAGTCAAGAGAAATGTGTATCTGTCATATGTATGGCAGTAATGGTGCCTAAACTACTTGAACCTTGAGGAACCTAGCACCAGAGGGAACCTTTTGCCACTATACCCATTTGGAAGAAAAGTAATTGAGAAATCAAGTCCAAAATGAGAGCATCAGTACTATAATTGCATGAAATTAAATTGAAATAGATATGACTTCTAATAAACTGATAGAAATAATACCGACAAGTTATCACAAGAGAAATAGAAATGATCCATAACCTATAGAAGTGACTATCATGTGGTTTCCACCATATTTTCTTAACAAAACCATGAAAGCCTACCATGCGGAAAGTGTGCAAATAATCAACTATCATCAAAGTAGAGAAAAATGAGGTCACAGAGCTCATTTTGAATGCCAAATAATGCAAATAAAACTAAAGTGACTGAGAGGGAGTGGGTTGTTACTCCAAACTAACCCCAAACACCCTCTACCATAGATCATAAACCCTAACTTCATCAACTGTTGATGTGAAGAAATGTCATCAACCACTGTGAATGATAACCAAACCTCCAATATGATGCCATGCCTATACCATCATATGGAGCCTTTCATTATATAGAGACTTCAAAATGATGAAAGTTATATTTAATTGCAAGCTTTGTGAATGGAGGCAAAGTTTAACATAACATATCGAACCTTACCATTGCTACTTTGTGTGACCTTTAATACCCTATGGTAGCTTATATAATGAATCAATGAGGCTATGAAGGCCACTATGGTAACTAAATGACACTGTCAGGGAAGAAAAAATTTAATACCTTTCAGAGTTTAGAGAATTCCTTGTAATCAAAGTGATAGTCAACTTAGTATTTGACGGTGCGGGTTATCATAATCATATGTTCGCTCAAAGGGGAGGGGTTCTATAGGACCCACCTCTTAATTTAAAAACAAATAGAACAATGATGTTGCCTCTATCGAGAGGGGCATATCCAAAATTATATATGTATAAAAAATATAACATTAAGTATACATATATCAAATGCTAAGAGTTAAACTATAATGGGAAACATGGTAATTAATCTAGAAGATATTTCTTGGAAATGTTCTCGTGAGGAAAATTATGGCCTATCCTGAATGTAATTAAATATCAAAATAAAATAATAATGTAATTTTTCACCATGTCTTGGTTTTTATTAAGACAATTGAATATGCCCATTTGATAATTCTTGATTGTGATAGTTAAAAAAAATTGCATGCATTTTTACACTATTGCAAATATTAAGAATATTTGGGATGGATTTTACATTGGTCTAAATCTATCTTAACTCTAGATCTAGGAAGATCCGAGAGGGATCGATTCCCTTTAGATACAAACTTTTTTTATAGTGAAAAGATGTTTAATCCCTCTCGGTGCTAGGTAGATTCAAAGTTAAGATGGATCTAGGCTAGTATATAGTATATACATAGTTCATATTGATTATTTTTTCTTATGAATATTTTTTAATAAACTAACTCTCTATCTTCATCTATATAGAAATTATAGACATTTACATTGAATTCCCTTACTTGTTATTAGTGTATTAAATCCATTTGTATTAAAAAATGGAAATAATAAATAATTACAATCTAAGCTATACGAATTTATTTATAATTGACATTAACTTTTTCTTTTGTTGTTAATAGTTTAAATGACAGATGTCAACTTGAAATTAAGAATTGAATAAATTGCACATCTTCTTCATATTAAAAAATTAAAAACATTTATCAACCAAATAAGTTTCTTCTACTTTCAATTATTTAATTAATATTAATTAAGGTGAAAATCCAAATAATTTTTTATTTTATCTTTCTTTGTGTAGTTAACATAAATACTCAAAATTTTCATTTAAAAGTCCTATTGAAACAATTTTAAATAATGAAAAAGCTACAGGAAAACACATTTATATTTTCAATTACTTTTTGGTTATCAATATGTTTTTTTGTTAAATACAAGTATTATTTTATTAAAAATAGATTATTGGTAAGAATGGAATATTCTTAAAAAAATAATAAACATTTTTTTTAATCACCCAAAATTAATCCAATTAATATTATAATATTTTAAATTTTATTTATATAAATTTTAGATTTAAAAACATATTTAAATAAAATCATCATATACTTTCTTCTAATATTACTAATTATATTGTTTAGAATAAAACATAATTAAATAAAAAATATTAAACCTTGCGAGATTATCATTATAACAAAAAAAAATCACTTCATGATTGATAGTTAAAAGTTATTTATACTTATTTTATTTTTAAAAATAAGTTAATTGATTAAGTTAACTCATATTATATATATATATATATAATGGAATCACTAGGTTTCATTATCACGTCCACGTGTTTATGTTCGAAGTTCAAAAGGAATATTTAAAGGGTTTGCACAAATAAATTCCCCAAAAGTTGTTACACAATGATGACAATGAAATCAATACTTCGGAGTTGTATGTCGTAGAAAGTTGCAAGTGGCTGTTATTTAAACAAAGAATACATCGCAGGTTTCACTTCGTCACCCTGTCAAACAAATGTTGCAAATTGCTAACGGCTACTGTGAGAATGTCACCATCCATGGGACCTCAGAAAACAACCCCCACTTTTTCATCATTCTCGTTTCAGGTGCAGAATGTGATCTGCACGGGCCCACCGCAGTCTGAGCTGGACCCCATAAGATCGGGATATGCTCCGGGTTATTTAGTAGAGGCGGCAATGCCATCCTTCATCGATGTCGTGGACAAAATGATAAGCCCGTCGATTCCGTGATGTGGATAGGACCGCATGCATGCCCCATGTGGGATTGTCGGGTGTAATTGAGAAGTCAAACGACCTCGTTTCTTTTTCATGACCTCGTTTTGTTGAGGGGCGTAGATGTTGACCCATGCCTAACCCATCAATATTTTTATTTTATTTTTATTTATGTAGCACTTTTAAGAAGATTTTGGATTGATTCAAATTAGCTAAATGATGAAAATAGCATGATGAGATTCATCTCATGATATAATTTTCCCACATATCCAAATTGGTCCCTAAATTATTAAAGAGCCTTTTCTGAAATACAATCATCAATGTAATACTTATGCTTTGATGTCTACACTAAACAGAGAAACAAATATAATATAATATAATATATATATAATTTGATTTTCAAAACCATTATTTTTAATATAACATGTTATATATATATAAACAACACCTTCAATTTCAGTACTACTTGAACAATTGAGGCACAAAGATAGCCACTAATGTATAAATTAAATGTTATTTTTAGAAAATTTTTAAAAATCTATAATTAAAAAAATTATTTTAATAATTGAAGTTTCTTAGGTTTATTTGATATAAATGTTAAGGTTTGGGGATGATTTTGAAATATTAATGACATTGTGCTTTTCATTTATGTGTCATTAAAATCAATAAACAATTTAATCAAATGAAAATTAAAACAATACACTTCAAGTATAAAAGATTTATTGAGCTGGATTTTGGAAAAAGTAAGGGAGCGAGATGGCTAGGTTTCCTGCAACCCTCAGCGCCGCCGACACAAGGATCTCAATTGAAGGGACAGCGATTGCAGGAAAACCTTGCACGATCCGGCGAGCTAGAACAAGCGATCCTTGGATCTGGTTTACCTCTGCAACTGATCGGTCCTCGGCGACAGAGCAAACCCTCTCCAGCTCTCGGTCCTGCGCCGCCGTTGGCCTCAAAGATCAGCGATGCCTTGGAACGTCTTCAAGCCTGGCCGATGGTCTTGCTGCCAAACTGCCAGATCCCAATCAGTATTGGGCCGCTGCGATCTCCCCTTCGAAGATTACGCCCTGGTCAGGAGTTTTTGCCTACGCGGATGGAAAAAGGACCCGGCAGTCTGCTCCCCGACCCTCTTTCGGAAAACTGTGGGCACGGTCTACCACTTCCTGGTAGGACAGCTCGCCGCCCATTCGATCTTCTTCCACGCTGAAGCCTCTTGTCTGCAAGGATTGGGGTCTGCATGTAGCAGATTTGCCCCATCGCACACATGCATGGTCCTCTCTCTGCAACCACAAGCTGGATCTCACTGCTATAGGCAGAGCGGAAACCCAGATTGAGGGCAATCATCAGGTAACCAAAACATGTTTCCAGATTTTCATTAAAACACCAGAATCGAAATCCTTTTTAGCATGGGTACATGCAGAAAGTACTGTGATGCAGCTGAAGCAGCAACTCTGTGTTTTGACTGGATACCCAAGACAGATCCAACACCTAGTAAATGGTAGATGGTCCCTCCAAGACAACAGAACCATGGGAAGCTATGGGATTAGGCCAGGAGAAACCATTGTTTTGAACCTCTGACTGAGGGGAGGAGCTCCCCCAAAGGGTCAGAAAAGTAGCTCAGGAGGGGAGATGGGGAAAAAGACTGCACCTCAGCAAGAACCCAAAGGAGGGATCTCATACAAAAACATCCTTCAGGGCAATAAAGATCCAGGATCTTCTCCAAATCAAGGCAAGTATACTCCTAGGCCATATATCGTAGATCAGTTAGGGCAAACCCCAGCACTAAACCTTGACTCTACAGGGCTGCATGTTTTTGTAAATTCCTATGAAACGCAGGCCCTAATCTGTCGTTTTAACAGTTTCTGTCCGAAACCAATGGATCTATTCCACTGGATCTTCACTACTTGGACCATGGAATGTGACATACATCTATGCTCCAAGGGTTTCTTCATAGTCAGATTTGCATCCTCGGAAGTCAGAGAAACAATCATCAGAAATGGGCCTTGGTTCTGGGGAACATCGGGGCTATTTATGACCCCATGGTTTTCAGATTTAGATCCAAACACCATGACTGTAACCAAAGTACCGGTTTGGGTTCGTTTATTCAACCTTCCCCTCCACTTTTGGAGTGAACAAGTCTTGGAAGGAATTGGGAACAACATAGGGAAATATATCAAAACAGATTTGGAGAGAATTGATGAAAGGTTATACACCTTTGCCCGTATTTGTGTTGAAGTACATCTCAGCAAAGGGCTGCCAGACAATATAAGACTGATCTATAAACAACAAAACTGGTTGCAAACACTAGACTACGAAAATACTGCTTTCAGATGCAGGTTTTGCAGGCAAACAGGACACCTACAAAGCACATGCCCAGAAGCAAAAAAAGTAAACAGCAAAAAGAAGCAGAAAGGAAAGCAGAGGAAAGGATGGCAATTTCCCCCCCTGATTCAGATGATGAAGAATCAGAAGCAGAAGAGGACGACACTTTAGCAGAAAATGCAGAGGTATCCAAAGAAAAGGAGAATAAGGAAGAAGCTACATCAGCAAACAAGGGTACAAAGATTCACCAAAATCAGGCAGAGAAGACAAACGAGGAACAAAACATGGGAGGGAACAAACGGAATCACCACTCAGATACTTTAGACTCAGACAAGGAAACAGGCTCACGAAATGCAGAAACATAGTTAGTCATTGCTTCGATCGAGCCAGCACAAGGAGAATGGCGAAAGGTTGAAAAGAAAAAGGGGAGAAAAACTTGAAGCGTGAATTTTTTTCATGGCCGGATTTCAGTTTTTTTCCTTTTCCTCTCTCTATCTCCTCTCTTCTCTTTCTCCTCATCTTTCTTCATGCACGTTAGTCTTCTAACGTTGCGCGGGGTGCTATTGCACTCGTGCCCATATGGGCATCTTATGGAATGCTTCATTGCATCTGCTAGTGTAACTTTTCATTAATTCTTTTAATAAAAGGTTACCGTTTT
>APFE030332612.1:67653-98004 GCA_000404065.3 Pinus taeda
AAGCCCAGCAATAGAAAACTAGGCTTGTACACTCCTTTACCAGTTCCTTCTCACCCTTGGGAAAGTGTTTCCATGGATTTTGTTGGAGGACTACCTAAATCTAGGAAGGGTCATGATTATCTATATGTGGCTATGGATAGGTTCAACAAAATGTGTATTTTGATACCTTGTAATAAACAAATTACAGTTGAAGAAACTGGAAATTTGTTCTTTGAACATGTATGGGTTCATTTTGGATTACCCACTTCTATTGTATCTGATCAAGACACCCGATTTGTGGGGAAGTTTTTGTCAAGTCTGTGGAAACTGATGGACACCCAACTAAAGAAAAGCACAGTTTTCCATCCACAAACGAATGGTCAGACAGAAGTAGCTAACAGGACAGTGATCCAGTTACTCAAGGGATATTGTAGCAAACATCCTAAGCTTTGGGATGAACACTTGTGTTATGTGAAGCGTGCTTACAATAGAGCCAGACACTCTTCTACACAGAGATCTCCTTTTGAGACCTGTTTTGGTTTCATACCAAGGGCTCCTTTGGATTCTGTCTTCGGTAAAGATACCATGGTTGATGGACACAATGATGTGGATAAGGAAACTAGGTTGATTGAATAGATCTAGGAGATCCACCAGGCATTATAGGAACCATTGGAAAAGAGCCAAGCCAAATACAAGGCTAGGCATGACAAGCATTAGATGGAACATAGTTTTCAAGTTAGAGACCAGGTCTAGTTGTACATCAGCAAGGAAAAGATGCAAGGTGAAGGTAAAAAGATAAATCCTATAAGGTATGGACATTTTAGGATAATTGAGAAGATTGGTGAAAATGCTTTTCGCCTTGATCTACCAGCTTACATGCGCATCTACTCAATCGTAAATGCAGACTGCTTGAGATTGTTTGAACCTTCAATGATTGAGGATCCTGAGGAGCAAAGTCAATTGCCTTCTATTGATGACCTGCTACCTGAATATCTTAATGAATTGCAGGAGGACACAGTCTTGGACAACAAGGTGAGGACGACGCGCATAGGAGATGTTGCGTACCTCAAAATTGGACTCAAAGGTTTGAAGCCGAGCAGTGCAAAGTGGATTGAGATTGGATAAGTGAGAAAGCAATATTCTCACTTCGTCGATGCTTGAAAGAAAACCAACTTTTGGTGGTCCAAAAGCTTTTTCAGTGGGAAGGCCATGATCTGAATTGGATCCATAAAAGACTAATTAAATAAACATGACTGTATCAAGTTGGGACAAATCTCTAAGAATTCAGAACCGTGATCAAAAACACCCCTGAACTAGTGACAATGGAAGCCAACGTGGAACGACGAGGACATCGGTCAAAGCGCGCTGATTGAGGCCCATGAAGACTATACAAGAGGTCAAATTAGCCCTTGGGAGCCCTGGATTAGGAAAATAAGGAGTTTTTCGATGTGTGATTAACAATTAGCGATTAGTGCTAATCGCGCATCGCTGGGAAAATAGGGCCAAAGTGGGGGAAGCCTGGGCACTCATACACATGGTGAACTAGAGAACCAAGGGTGGAAATAAAAAGCACTAACATACAAAGGCAGGACCCACACTCTGGAAACTAGCAGTATTGCTCGGGGCGCCCACAAATGGTAAGAGGTCTTGGAAAAAGCATAGTGATTCCATACATCATTCGATGCGTGGCAAGTGGAGGTGAGAGAAAAACGTCGTTGATCATGCATTATCGGTCGAGCAAGTCAACTGCACGGGACATGCATATGGCGTCGGATCTGGAGGCCCCAGATCAGACAGATGAGATCAAGCCCAATGGAGGAAATAGAATCGACGAGGGAATACGCCGTGATTTGTAAAGGTTTGGAATCCATTTTACTGCCACGGTAGAGGAAAGACTTCATCCCCAAGGTAACTGAGGAAATAAACTGACGAAGCATGCTGGTGCTCTTTAGAGAAGGACAAGTCACCATTTCCTGAGCATTCATGCTAACGCTGAACAGGGAACTCTAAGCGCAGCTGCAGAAGGTGGATCAATAGAGGAGGAAGAGGAACTGAACGGACATGAGTTCGAATGGCTTCAAAGCCATGAATAGCGGAAACATACACAGGGAAGTCAAGTAAAGTCGGAGAGATAAAAAAAGACTAGAATCCCGAGAGGAGGAAAGAATACATAGAGAAAGAAGACAGTGAAGCAAAAGCAGGAAGAGACAGAGGCCAAGCTGACTAGCGGCAGCATCGAGCACCAAAGAGCTTGAGAGATTCAAGCCACCCCATAGAGGGATCTGTCTGAGATGAACACCACATTGGGCTCTTGCCACCGTAGACTAGAAGGTCATAGAGCTGGTAGGAAGAAGAAGAGTTTGTGTACTCCAGTGGCTTGGGGAATCCAAGAACCACCCTGCCAAGTAAAACCTGCTTGAGGAGAACTCACATTGAGTCCCTGCATTGTAATTCTCTGCTAAAGGCACAATAAAATAAGGCCACCACTGAAAGCTAGACCGGATACGTAGCCCTGGAGAATAGGGTGAACTCCTTATTAAAATTCTCGTGTCTTTGTGTTTTCTTACTGTATTTCTCTATTGTCTTTACATTTAAATGTCTGTGTATCAACAATCTAATCGATCCATTTCTTAAATAACACATAACGCACACCAACACATGAGTCTGTAATACCTTTAAATAATAAATCTCTAACTGATGTCACTTATAGGGTGAATATCAGATCAACATGGATGAGCTTATTAGGTCATCCAAGGTCCCAGTTGATAAGCTAAGCCATCCTCGACTAGAGCATTTTTCTGTGGATTATCCTCCACCTCCAACTCCACCGTGTATGTTCACTAATGTGGAGGATAGTCACTATGTACAACCACATTGACCAATAGTTGAGGTAAAGAAAATTATTCCTAATATTTAAACATTTTTTTTTTTTTCTACATTAAGACTAACCTAAGTACCCACGGGGGATTTGAACCGGTGACCTATCGCAAGGAGTGCCTTAACAACGCACCCATTCACCGTCAATCCAAAACCCCGTGGGCTAACATTCTCTTTTTTTAAGTTACACATATATGCTAATTAATTTGTAGACTAATTATAATTTGTCCTTTCCATTGTGTACAGAGTCCCATATGAAGAGTGTCATTGATATCAATCTTAGGTGGAGGCATGAGTGGGATGTTGGGTTTAGAGGCACTAATGATATGGGTCCATCGTTCAAGACCCCAATCATTAATCCACATGTAGGGGAGCACCAAACCTAGATTCATGATCAGACCCCCATCCTAGGTGACTTGCATTTAGACTCGAATGAGGTTAGTAGATTCATGTATATGTAATTAAAAATGTGGTTCAAAATCATTTATTTCCATATTGTTTATTTTCTACAAATAGTGATTTAATTAGTTTCAATTCAAAGGTGTTATATTGTAGTACTACATTATGGACACTTACTTTGTGCAGCATAACTCACATAGGAGTTCTGGTGGTACTTAGAGTGTCATAGTTTGCATATTTTTCAGGCCCATTTCATGGGGCACATTCACATGTGCGATACAGACTTGGTATATTTTCATACATGTACATTTTATGGATGTACATCATAGACATTAATTTAGTTTATGGATTCTTATCATTTCAGTTTATAGATATTCATGTGATATTTGGAATCTGTATATATTTCATATGAATAGATTATTGATACATGTATTCACTATTTCGGTTTATGGATTTGTATTAATCTTGTTTATGAATTCTCATTAATTTTTTAAGTTTATTGATCTGTTAAATTTATATTGGAATAAGGAATTATTGAGAGGGGGGCGGGTGAATTAGTAATAGTGGGGTTCTTAAAACTTTAAGTACAAACCTTTAATTTTGTTCACTAATATTAGTTATTTGCAGGAGCATTCATACTACAATAAACATGAGTAGCTAGATAAGACATTCAAATACATCAACTAAGTAGCACACACACGCACATTGACATAAGTATTTTTTACGTGGAAACCCAAAGGGAGAAAACCACCAATTTGTTTGTTATTATGATGTAATTTAAGCACCCACTTAATTACATCGAGTTGTTTGTCATCACCCACTCACATGAGGCACCAATCCCCTACAAATAGCAAGGTACAACTTTCCAAGAGACACCAACCTCTTATGAATGAAGGCTGCCACCTGCTCTACCCATTGTTTTATTTTTCATACAATTTTCAAAATAAAAATAGAGGAAAATACATATACACAAAAATATAAATTTAATTCACTACAATACTAACCTCTTCCCATTAGCTCTACAGATATCCTCTAAATGGTGCTCCTTGCTTCTCCTTGAACTCTAATCATGACCCTCTACAACATTGTATCTCCATTAAACACTTGTCCCACTCACTCTACTTTCACACACACGCCATTGCCCTCTCCAGCTCATACAACAAAACTGTATTCACCCAATTTTCTTAATTGCGCCTCATTGTTTTTCCCCTTGGTTGCACTAGGAGTGATGTTGTCTTTTATGTACATTACACACTTCAATTCACACTACCCAAGCGTACTCATGCATGGTTTTCCATGCTATTGTTGCATCTCAATACCTGATATCTTCAGCCACATTAAAAGTTGGGAATGGGATCCTGAGAGTTTCCATGCTAAGAAATAAATCCTCAGTCAACCTACACAATCCAACTATCCTCTCCATGCTTATTAATTTGATCATATTGTTCAGAGTGTACTCAAACATGGTTATTTTCTTTCTGTAATCAATCTCTTGCCCTTGGAGCTTTGTTATTGATTCAATTCAATGAAGTTCGTATTCAAGATTGGGGATGGCTTTCTCCAACTAATTACCATCACATTAATTATCTCTACAAAAATGTGATCCTCGTTGCCTTAGGTCAATAATATCTACAGTCACCATTACTCCAATGATACTGAAACCTCTGTGTGCATTCACTATTTGCTACCGACCCATTCTTCCTTCATACACCTCTATGTTATAATCTCATATCCATGCATCCTGCAACTTTTATTAATAATGTTTTTCAAATGCTTACAGGCTCACCAGGTTTCAAACTTGGCCTCTCACCCCTTTTTCTTCGACTCCCATTGATTTCCACCATAAGACTAGGTCGTGTGACCGATGCCAAAGAATTTAGGTGCTAAGCCTTTCATAATATTTTCGTGGGCCTATTTTCATGTGTAAATTCTCTATGCCCTTGGTTCTCAATATTACATGACCAAGCGGTAACACAACGGTCGAAGTTCCCAAGCCTGACACTATCTGAAAATGAAATTGTAAATAAGTTACGAGATTTCTTTAATCCGAGATATACTACTAAGGTTATATCATGCTTATGTCATCAACCCCATGTGGCATATCCTAAGTGGTGACATCTTTCAATTGGATTTTCCCCATTAGGCCACAGAAAAATGTTGAATCTGACTGCCACGTGTCTCCCATACAACCATGTCATGTTAAAATCATCTGCCACCATCAAGTCTTTAGAGCCACTCAAATGCTACCATTTGTCATGTCAGAGAAGAGAGAAATGACCCCTTGATCCTTGGATTTGAAAGTGTTTTCCTTTACAAATCCCTGCTCCACACATCCCTGGCACATTTAAGTAATTGAAATAATAAGAGGTTACAATGTTTCAACCTTCTAAACTTCCAAGTTTTTAGTCTCTTGAGGATTTTGGGCTTTCGGCTTCCTCGACTCATTGTATTCCCATGGACCTTATAAATAAACCTTCCAGCTCTGACTCTCTGGCATTCCAAGCCTTTCATGATCCCAACCTTTCTGGTTTTTTACTCTTGTAGCTCAACATTGACTTTCTCAGACTTTTGATCGAAGAGGCCATTTTTAGACTTCCTTATACCACTGAAAATATATTTCGTAGCACATTCTAATTTATTAGGTCCAATTTAATATTTGAGCCCATTTTCTACCTGAAAAATGACTTCAAACACTTTGTTATTCTTTGCACCTTGACCCTTCTTCTTATGCCTCGAGCATTCTCTTTTGAGGACTTTTGTAGGGTTCTACATACCACTGGAGATATATTTCTATGAACTCACCAACTATTCCACATTCAGAAATAACATAGTTGGTCTCTTGAGACAATCCTATCCAAAGTCTAGGACTCCCTAGCCCGTATAGTCAACATTTTATAGCTTCTCTACTAATCCTACTACTGTGATGATTATCTACAAAATACTCGAAAAAATATGGGACTCCCTTTGATTTTCATGCTCCTCAATGCCAACAATTTTTACCAATATCTGTAATGCTAGTCCAATTGACATCAATACCAAAAACAAAGTAACAACAGCCACTCATACAATACTAATTTTCCAACAATATCCCCCTTTGGCATTGATGGAAAAAAACTAAGATCCCCCTCAGACTAGGCATGGTTTCCTTCATCATTGTTCTTCCCTTTGACATAAGTAATATTATCGCACTTTTTCATCAATGGTAAACAATTATCATGAAAAATTCCCTTGAACCACTACATCTTAATATTCATTTAATCCCACACACTAAGTAGTTGCCAACGCACATTATAATTGAGTCATTTGGAAGGAGGATTCATAACGCATATATATTTCCAAACATACACAAATGGATCTCTTACAAGTGGCTTAGTAAATATGTATGCATCTTGGTCTTTAGTGGTCAAATATTCAACTCAAGCAACATGAGTTGCAACCTATTCTCTTAAGAAATGGAACTTGATAGGAATGTGCTTGTTCCTTGAGTGCATATTAGGATTCTTAGAGATACTTAAGGCACTAGTATTACCACACATGATTGGAGTGGTATCATTCAACTCTACCTATATGTCCATCAAGGTCTACTTCATCCTATTGATGTTACTTGAAATCCATCAACGAAGGGGGTCTCCCTGATGTGAAGTCCCAATTCGGCCTCACACAATTTGGAATAGGAGCCCCATCTATAGTATCGGCCTGGTTGCAATATTTTATTATAGATTTACCTTGGATTTAAATATTGGAAAGAGAGAGAGCCATATATGTTTCTTTGTGAAAAGCAAGTGAGTGTTCCTAGTGAATATTTGGTTGTAGGTGTATCTAGGTTCTTCTATTGCGAAGGGAGGGAAGGTGAGACTCTAAGAGAGAGGTAATTGTACCACCCTATTAGAAGTGTAGACAAGTGAAAGGATAACCTCCTAACATCAATAAGAATACTCCACATAGAGGTGACCAATTTTACAACCATTACAAAACATTTTCAATATGTTAAGCACTAAAGTAATCAAAATAGGTCAACTAATTTAGTTTAGGTGAAAGAAAACACAAATCATAAATATTCACAAAAAAATATTACAAATATTCACAATACATGCATGAAATTGTGTGCCCATTAGGCTTCAAGTATTAAGTAAAAGTCCCAAGATACATGAATACAATGAGCGTCACCAGCTCTAGTAGTATAGCATTGGAGCCATGACTTTCTCCCAAAAGGTACTAACTTTGTCTCTCTGATTCCTTATGGGAGAAGCTAAACTGAAAAGTCCTTTTATCATACAATGAGGATTTATATATAACCAATGGGATGATGCTTCACCTCCCTTGTCACTCTTTCACTACCCTCATGATTTTTTTACTTCTCTATGACCTTTCAACTTCTGCATGAATTTTCACATTTAAATGAATGACTCTTCGACTTCCACTTTCCATTATTGTTTCCAATATAGAATTTACATAATCCACAAATGATGTGGCTCATGGTGGCTTGTGACATGATGTGACTCTGGTGACATGGATTGCATGATGACATGGAAATTTCAATCCACTTCCCATCGTTTCTTTCTTTTGAATAAGAGATGTGCAATGCTTCATCTTCATGAGGGATATGATTCGTTCCTCATATCCACCCCCCAAAGGGTTGTGAAATAGATGGAGTTTTCATGCAATCTTGATCTTTGATCTTCTGTTGTAACCTAGTGTTCCTTTTTCTTATCGCCTAACGATCACCACATCCCTTCAATGTCATATGTATCTTCTAGCATGGTCCCCTTCTCTTTTTCCTCCCTCATCACCCTGTCATGATAAGATAGAGTACCTACAGCTCAAAACCATTCATGATAAACTAGCCTCAATCTAAAAAACCACTAACCTAACATGTTTCATGAATTCATTTTTTAGGGTTGGAATTGATGATTGGCTAAGGGATTACACAGTTCGAAAGGCCAAGGTCATGGATTGAGGCTTGAGACTATGCAATGCACAGTTCATGATGGACAGGTTCAAGAGATTATGTAGTTGAGGTGATTAAGATTTAAAGGCTAGGGGTTAAGGCTTGAATATTCCCACTATGAAGTTTTGGGAGGAAGGATGCCAAGCAATTACGTAGTTGAGGGACTCAATGACTCAGTTTGGAGGCTTGAGCCTTGAGATTGCCTAATGCGCAGCTCTGGAGGCCTAGGCAGAGGAATTTCTTAGTTGAGAAACTAAAGGACTCAAGCTAGAGGTTTGAGCCTTGAGTTTTACCATTACAAAATTATGGGAGGCATGGAGACTAGGTAATTACACAATTGTATAGTTCAGGAGATCAAGGTTGAGGCTTGAGGATTGATGCTGCACAATGCACAGTTCAGGCTTGGTTGGAAGGCATGATTGCATAGTTTTGCAGGTCAAGGTTAGGCTTAAGCACTGAGACTACATAGTGCGCAGTATTTGGAGTCAATAATTATGCATTGTGCAGTGTCAAGGGGTAGAGTTGCAGCTTGAGGGTTGAGACTATGCGATGCACAGTTCTGGAGGGCTGAATGAGGATAACTTCCTTGGTCAGAAGTTTTTCTAAATTTTTGTAAGTTTCAAATTGATGAATATAATGTGAAAAGTAATAAGAATTTACTATGATAATAAACTTATAATGCTTTAAAACACAACATATATCATCCATAACATATGAACAACAAACTTCCCTCAATGCAACAATGTTGCAACGATAAGTGTGACACAAAAGATACACTTTGCAATGACGGTGATGACACTTGTGTGGCAGTGCTTAAAATTTTTGAAATGAGTGTGATACATGTTACCATGGTAAGTACAACTCATTAATGAAAATATTACCCATTCATACTAGCTTTGATGTGTTTTGCGACACTCCACTTGCCAAAAGATTACATTTACTATATCAAGAGAAAAGGGGGAAGGAAACTTGCGATACATGAATGAAAGTGAAAAAGACACATTCCATAGCGAAGATAACATGAAAACAACACTATTATAGTGAAATCAAGAAAGAGTGACAATATAAGGCATGAAAATGGCACTCACGAAAGTGAAGGTGTGCAAAAGTGATAGTTTGAAAAATCACCAAAATAGAAGTATAAATGCATCCAAAAGTGAGGGACTGTCAATAATAGCACACGCTAACTGTTGATATGGGTTGAACATTCCATAAAAACTATCTTGATGTACCATGCTATTCTTGGTGAAACTTGCATAAAGTAATGTTCTCATGAAATTATACCAAACTAGGCACATGTGAGAAAGTGACTTTGACCAATCAACAAGTGACTATGGAATGACTGATCACAAGATCCACAGTAGGATCCAACTTCTTCTCCTCCGTAATTCTCCATGCAGTTTCTAATTCTTTAGGAATTACTGATTCATCATTTGGATTACCATGGCTTCCCCACTTACCATATGAATACACATAGCCCCATCTATGCCTTCTTGGTTGAACACAATCATAAGATTTAGTAATATCCTAATGTTTCAAATTGGAAAGGGCAATGTAGTTTGTGAGATTTTTATTTTCAAAGTATAGTTTTTCAGCTATGGTGTTGCTCCACTACCAATGGGCCTTGAAAATACCCAATGGAGTCACTACAAGAACACAAACATTACACTGCTACCAGCGAGCCTAGAAAGTACCCCGGTGTAGTTGCTTGCTCTACCTCTCTGTGGAGGAATCCTTTCTCTTCTTTCACCTCTATTTATATATTTAAATAGGACTGTGCATAGGCACTGATTGATTTCATGGGCAGAAGAGGAATCCCGACTTCTTGAAAGCAAGAGAGGGTGTTCCTTCAGAGAGGCATATAAATACCTTTAATTTAGGTTTGTTGATTTAGATTTTTCCCCTTTTCCTCTTCTACTTTATTGGATAAGCATGAAAACACTGAAACACAAGGAACCAAGTGAATGCGTAATGTTTTTAGAATAAACATGGATATCATTGTTTGACACAAAGCTTTCCTTATGCAAGGACAATATTTTCCATCAAAACATCACTGACTAGAAGGTGTAACCAAGGCGGAGAAGAAGAACTGAAGGTTAGCCAAAAGTTGCAGTTTCATAAAGCCATTTTCTATTTGGCCACATTGTCTTTCGAGCCCAAATGAGACACCCTTCATGCAATTTATTATTCAACAAAACATGAAAACAGAGAAGACATAACAAGAAAATCAAAGTTAAAAGAACAAAACAAAAGGAGGCTAAACTAAAAAGAGGATGCCAGAAAAAAGTAAAGACTATAGAAATGGAATGCAAGATGCATGTGTATGGAAAACTAACATGCAACTATACCTACTCTTAACCTAACACCTATAAGGCCAGGGTCACATATAATGAAATTTCCAATGAAGCCATTGTAGGTGTTCTCGACCTACAATGAGAAATATATGGTCACTTAAAATTGATATAAAGTAATGTGCAAGAGAAAATATGAGAACTTGAAGAAATTGCACAACAAAAGGAAGGTATTTCCTATGGGTAGAACGATGTGTCACAACCACTACTTTTATCTAGTTCACATTCTTACAGTTTTTACAGAAACCATAATCATACAAGACTTGAAGACTTGTTGTGAATGCACCTTCTTTTGTGTCATCCTTCTTAGAAAGAATGAGGAAAGGACGAAACCTATTATTTTTAATGGATATTTCCAAGTAAGATTGCTCCAACTATTTGGTGATTGGTTCATGAAATTAAAAACAATCCTCTTGAAAACCTTGAAAAAATTGAAATATTTAATCTTCAATTAAATGCGCAGAATCGGGACGAGAATCTCATGAAGGAAAATAGATATGATCATATTGGGTAGACATGGAAAGATAATGAGGACATAACATAACCATCAACAACAGCTAAAGTGCCTCAACTGCTTGGCAAGTATCTAGATGGTGGGATGTTGAACCATGAGGATCAAAGGATGTAAAAGAATTGGAATTGGATATACTAGTAGAAAAGTGGCGAAACAAATGACAATTAATATCATGATCAAATGGACCATTTTGGGTATTTGATTATGGGTTAGAAAATAAAAAATATAGATTACTTTGAACATCTTCACAAATTCTTTGAATAATAGAACCATCCTCTTCGCATGACAAATGACACACTACATTGGCATCATAATCATCGAATGAAATGAAAAGGAATGCAAGTACAACAAACACATGAGACTGGTCAAAATATAGTGAACGAAGAATAATTTGGTTAGCACAATAACTCATGCATTCATTTGCACTCAAGAAGATTTCAGGTGCTATGAAGAATAAGATTCGTGATATGATATTCATAAGGAAAACTAGGAGCTACTTATCATGAAATAAATCTGAAAGATATGATTCCTTCACAAGAGAGTTACATTTTAGAGTTCCAGAGTATTACTTCAAAAGAGATGAAGTTCCATTGTTAGGAATCAAATTCAAAAGATATGATTTCGACAAAAGTTCCTGTAAACTTCAAAATTTGCACTGCTTCAAATGAGTATTTCTAATGTTCCATTTTGAAGTTGATTCCTAACAAGAGCATTACATTTTACCTTCTCATTTAGGTTCCTCTGAGTAAGTTCTTTCTTTTTGTTAGATTGTCTTGAGAAAATAAGAAACATACTCTTCCATTCACTTGCTAAGAGATTTGAACCTTTGTAGTCTTTATGAAACTTGTCATTTCATTTTTAGTGACATAGGGGCAAATTGCATTTCTTCTTTATTTCCTCATTCTTCCTCCAAATCTTCTTCCTCCGTTTTTTCTTGATTTGCATTGGAAGATTAAATAGGATAATACATGTTTTTCTCTTCTAAATCATATGCTTATTGCACCTGGTACTCTGAGAGAAGTGCACCACGAGAGTAAGAGGATCATAAATACTAATTATGTCATGATTTTGTTTAGTGAAAAATCATCTCTTTGTGGGTGCATTTCGACTTTAAGTATCTTTCTTTTACATTTAGCACTAAATAAAACTTGTCATCCTCTATTATTTTAATTCCTCTTACATTCAACGACCTAGCTACTTCCTTTTCATGCATATTCTAAGAAGGAATTTTTTTCCCATATCGAAATTTTGATTCCTTGAGCCCAAAATTGTCAAAATTGTAGGATTGAACTTGGTATAAGCAAGAGCGAAATGAGTTATCATTCCTAAAACCATTGTCAGCAATTCATCTATTACCACAATCATTTTCCTTCGAAGGCATCCTATGTATTTTTTGGTTAATTCTGTTGACAAATCTAGGGCATTAATAGTTTGGTGGTTTCTCTACATATGATAATCTCTTGTGATAGTAATTTTACTTCTTTATTAGGATCTTCTCTTTTTTAATGTGTTTGGTTTTTGAATGCATGATTGGATTTTTTGAGATGCTGACTGCACTAGTGTTGTCACACATTATTTGAATGGGATTAGGAAACTCTAACTATATATCCTTTAAGGTTTGCTTCATCCATAGAATCTGTGTACAACAAGCCGCAACAACAATATATTCTACTTCAACAGTCGATATAGAGATGGAGCTCTGCTTCTTGCTGACCCATGATACCAAGAAGTCACTCGAAAAGAATGTTGCACTAGAAGTACTCTTCATGTCATCTACACTTCCAGTGCAATATGCATCTTTATAGGCCTTCAAATTGAAGTATTTACTCCTCGCATATCACAAACCATACTCTGTTGTACCTTGAATATATTTGAAAATCATCTTAAAAACCACCACATGACTTTCTCGTGGACAAGCATGAATCTTGCCAAAATTCCCACTTCTTTCACAAACCCTCAAAGACCCTCAAAGAACACAATAATAACTCAAGAATAGAAGATCCTAATGAAGAAGTAAAAATACTATCACAAGAAATTATCATATGGAGAGAAATCACCAAACTATTAATGCCCAAGATTTATCAACATAATTGACCAAAAAGTACATAGGATGCCTTGGAAAGAAAATGATTGTGGTAATAGATGAATTGGTATCAATGGTTATAGGAACGATAACTCATTTCCCTCTTTCTTATATGAATTTCAATGCTACAATTGTGGCAATTTTGGGCTCAAGGAATCAAAATTTCAATATGGGAAGAAAATGCCTCCTTAGAATATGCATGAAAAGGAAGTAGCTACATCGCTGAATATAAGAGGAAATAAAATAATAGAGGATGACAAGTTTCTTTTAGTGCTAAAAATGTAAAAGAAAAATACTGAAAGTTGAAAGGCACCAATAGAGGGAAGATTTTTCACTAAAAAATCATGACATAATTAGTAGATATGATCCTCTAACTCTCGTGGTGCACCTCTCCCAGAGTACCAGGTGCAATAAGCATAGGATTCAGAAGATAAAAACAAGCATTATCCCATTTAATCTTCCAATGAAAATCAAGAAAAAATGGAGGAAGAATCAGGAAAGAAAGGAGAAATGCAATTTTCCCCTATGTCACTAAAAATGAAATGACAAGTTTCATAAAGACTACAAAGGTTCAAATCACTTAACAAGAGAATGGAAGAGTATGTTTCTTATTTTCTCAAGACAATCTAACAAAAAGAAAGAACTTACTCAGAGGAACCTAAACGAGAAGGTAAAATGTAATGCTTTTGTTAGGAATCAACTTCACAATGGAACACTAGAAATACTCTTTTGAAGTAGTGGGAATTTTGAAGCAAATTGAAGTTTCCAAAATTCCCATTCGTGTTTATTCATGATTGTTAGGAATCAACTACAAAATATATGATTTAAGGTGAACAAATTCATATTTCCATGAGTTTAAGAGAGATATACATTCTAAATCGGAGTTTGATGCAAGAGATTTGCATGAAGATGAATCCACTGAATATGATTCTTGAATTTGATCCGAAATGAAATCTTGAAAATATGAAAAATTACATCTAAAAACATATTTCAAAAAGAAATTTACATCAAGTGAAACTATGAAAAGAGAAGTATTGTGTGATAGAAACGAGATTTTATTTAGTTTGTGGGGCTTACTAGAGACACGAGATCCTGATATAACCATCGATGGAAGTTGAAGTACCTTGACTTGCTGACAATTTCTAGAACCTTCAAAGATTATAAAATCACATTTCAAATATTGAACCAGATCGTGCATGGTGTGAGGATAATTGCTACCATAGGTTTTAATAAGACCAATTCTCTCTAGATGGTAGCCATATCTATCATTGATTTGACCAAATTTTTCAACTTCAACAACCAGATTACTCAAGTTGAAAGAGTCTTCTGATTGCAAATTTGAATATCCATGGATCAAAGAAATTTCATGAGAAATTTGATTTGAAGATTTATCTTCATGCAAGAGAAGAGATGATGAGGGATGGAAAGACTACTCAATGATTTGATTATTTTTATTTTCATCATGGATAAGCTCACCACCCTGTGTCAATTGAGAAGTTAACTCATCGGATGAAGAAATTGAAGAGCATGGAGTATATTCATTGTAAATAAATGTATCGCAAATGGTAGAGCAGAAGGGATAATGAGATTAAGGGGAAGTTTTGATAAGGACATCTTATTTAACCGAATCAAACTCTAGATCTAAATCATAATATTCATGAGAAACTGAAAGATCAACTGATGTACATGGGCATTCGTGATCACATATATCAACAAAGTCATCATCATCGTAATGATTGTTTCCCAAGGCTATGGATTTATTGAAATAATTGATTGCATTTCATTCACTACCAAGATTAGTAGATTGGAAATCATCCAAGAATGGAAGTGCATCATCTTGACATGGGGGACTATGAGAAAAAAAGCAAGATCAAAAGTCTCTTCACTTTCCTCCTCCTCTACAAGTGTAATGTAACCACCTTGTATTTGGTCACAATTTGAACCAACAACTCGAAAATCGGGAGATCATGAAGATCTAGTTAGTGGAGCATATTGATCAATAAGATCACGATACATAGATTTATGATATGTAGATGATAGAGGATTACAAATATCCCTTGAAGAAGTAACACCTTCATTAGAATTAGATTCAAGATTGATATTAAGAGTTCCAATGTCATAGTGAGGAATGAAAGCATTATCCTTCACCCTAGGCTCCATGAACCATTCCAAGGTTTATTTTGTTAGATATCAACAATGAAAAGTTGGAGGAGGATGAAGAGATGGATTAGGAGTTCTATTTTCATACTTCCCAACTTCGGCATCATCACAAGGAGGCACCCACATCGGAACTGGAAAGGGAGGATGACAAGGAACAAAATGAATCATATATTTCCCCACTGAAATTAGAGGTGCCTCATGATTTACAAGAGTTGCGGAAGTAGAAACACTAGGAGGTTTAGATTCACAATGAAAAGAAATGTGAACCAAATGGTAAAAAAATTTCTTAAAGAAATCCCAATCCGTGTCTTCATCAGAAAATTCATAACAAAATTGGCCAGCAAAATCCTCAACTGATTCATTCGAATTCATTATTGGCAGATTTATTATTTTAAGAACATTTTGGTAATCATACTTATCGTAGGCTTATTAAAGCTCCTTGAAGAAATGATGAAAAGAATGGATGGATGCAGATGGTAAGGTATGACACCAACAATTAACACAACCTTCAAGGGTGAGGAAGAAAGCCACATGGGAAAAATATTCATCACTGATTTTGTAATATTCATAAAATTTAAGAAAATTAGGAATTTGCTCAGTTATGGATGTTCCATCCTCACCGTAAGACTTCAATTGAGAAAAGTGATAAATAGGCTCATCGAGGATTAAAATTTTATTAGGGGATGGGTTAGAAAAATGCTCTGGGAGTATGATTTCAAGATGAGCCGTTTAAGATAAGAGATTCAAAACAGACTCAACAGGCACAACTTGTCATCTAGTCCTCCTTCCAGTGACATTTGTTGATGGTGATGGAAATCCATCAACCAAGGGGATCCCCCTGAAGTGAAGTCTCAATTAGACCTCACATAATTTGAAATAGGATCCCCATCCAAACTATCGACTCAATTTCCATATTTTCGTATAAATTGTCCTTGACTTTAACTATCGGCAAGAGAGAGAAGTGTATATGTGCCTTTGTGAAAAGCAACTGAGTGTGCCTAGTGAATGTTTGGTTGCAAGTGTATTTAGGTTATTCCACTCTGGAGGGAGGGAAGGCGAGCCTCTAAGAGATAGGTAATAGTACCACCCTAGTAGAAGTGTGCACAAGGGAAAAGATAATCGTCTAACATCAAGAAGAATATTCCACATAGATGTGACGATTATTAAAACCATTACAACACATTTTGATTATGATAAGCACTAAAGTAACTGAAATAGTTCAAATACTTTAGTATATGTGAAAGAAAACATGAATCATAAATATTCATAAAACAGTCTTACAAATATTCACAGTCCATTAATGAAAAGGTGTGAGCCATCAGGTTTTGAGTATTAAGTAAAAGTCCCAAGGTACATGAATACAACGAGCATCACTAGCTCCAATAGTGGAGAATTGGAGTGAAGAATTTATCCCCAAAATTACTAACTCTATCTCTCTGAGGCCTTATGGGAGAAACCAAGGTGAAAATTCATTTTCTCATATAATGAGAGTGTATATATAATGCATGGGATGATGCTTCACCTCTCTTGTGAATCTTTGACTACCCTCATGGCTATTTGACTTCTCTATTACCTTTCAAGTTCCGCATGATTTTTCACATTAAATGGATGACTCTTGGACTTCCACATTACATAACATTTTCCAATATAGAATTTACATAATCCACAAATGATGTGGAACATGATGACTTGTGACATGACATGACATTGATAACATGTATTACATGATGACATGGCAATGTCAAGCCACTCTTTGTTGCTTCTTTGTCTTGAGTAAGAGATGTGAAATACTTTATCTTCATGAGAGATATGTTTTTTCTTCATATCCACACTCCAAAGGGTTGTGAGTCAGATGCAGTCTTCATGCAGTCCTGATATTTGATCTTTTGTTTTGATCTTGTGTTACTTTGTCCTCTTACCTGATGATCATCTCATCCATTCAACTTATTATGTGTCTTATAGAATTTTCCCCTTCTCTTTTCTTCCCTCATCATCTTATCATGATAAGATAGAGTTTGTGTAGCTTGAAACCATTCATAACAAGGTGACATCAGTCTGAAAAATCCCTAACCTAAAATATTTCATGAATTCACTTGTTAGGGCTAGAAATAGTCACTGGTTGAGTGACTCCCTAAGGGATTGTGTAGTTCCATAAGCTAAGTTTCGGGATTGAAGCTTAAGATTGGGCAATGCATGGTTCAAGATGGCCTTTCGTATTTTAGGGGCTTAAGAGTTCAAGGCTAGGGCTTAAGGCTTGAATATTCCCACTACACATTTCTAGGAGGAAAAAGGTCAAGGCATTGCACAGTTGAGGGACTCAAGGACTCAGTCTGGAGGCTTGAGGCTTGAGACTGCGCAATGCACAATTCTAGAGGCCTGGGAAAAGGAGGGTTGAGAATATGAAATGTGTTGTGAAAGATTTGTTTGCTTGGTCTTATGAAGAAATGTCTCGAATCGATCCATCAATAGTTCAATATGTGGGTTTTAAACCGATAAATCCTAGGAAAGAAGCAACTATTAAAGCTGAGGTTGAAAATTTGCTTAAGGTGGGTTTTATATACCTAATTACTTTAACTGAATGAGTCTCGAATCTAGTCAATGTTGCCAAATGAAATGAATGATCCGAGTATGCATTGGCATTAGGGATTTGAATAAGTCTTGTCCTAAATAGAATTCCCCACTCTGTTTATCGATCATATCATTGATGAGTGTGTTGTAAATGAGATGTTCTCCTTCATGGGTGGTTTTCTAGGATATAATTAAATAACTATTCACGTGAAGATCCACACAAGACAAAATTTACTACCCCCTCGGGTACATTTGCATACAAGAAGATGCATTTTGGCCTCAAAAATGTTGGAGCAACTTTCAACAGGCCATGTGTTATGCTTTCCACAAAATAAGGCACATAATAGAAGCATATTTGTATGACCTATCTTCTCTTTCTCACAATAGAATTGATCATCCACATCACCTTCATCTGGTTTTTGAACTATGTCGTTATTATAAGATCTGGTTGAATCCTAATAAATGGGTTTTGGATATCACATTTGGCTGATTATTGGGGTTCATTATGTCCAATGAATGGATTAATGTTGATCCCTTCAAGGTTGAGGCAATACTTCAGTTGCCTCCCTCGTCAATGGTTTGTCAACTTGAGAGTCTCCACGCTAAAGTTTATTTTTTAATGATATTTATTGTAAATTATGCCTAGATTACAAAAGGATTTATGTGATTACTGATGAAACGAGTCCCATTTTTTTGGGAAAATTTTGCTCAGCGCTTCTTCAATTCTTTCAAAAAGTCATTGACCTCTTCTCCTCTTTTGATTCCACCTAATTATAGAAGGGATTTACTCTTGTATCTCATTACAAAAGAAACCATTGCTATGGTTTTGGTTTAGGAAGACCATGCTTTTAGATAACATGTGATTTATTATGTAAGACGAGGATTAATTGATCCTGAACTTAGGTATTCTCATATAGAGAAATTGACTTTGGCAGCAGTTCACACTGTCCAGCGACTTCATCACTATATTCTGCTTAGAAAAAATTTTGTGTTAGTTGATGTCAACCCATTTTAGTTTGTTCTCACTAGGTGAGTGATGGGGGCGAAATATAATAAATGGATTTTCATCTTACAGGAATTCGATCTCCAATTTGTCCAAAAAATATTTAGTATTCGTAGAATTGATTTCAAAGTTACCTTGTGAAAAGGATGTTATTTATGAAGAGTCATTTCCAGATGAACATGTCTACCTAATATCTTCATAGGATATTGGTATGGAGACATCATAGTATATCTCCATAATTCGAAGTTTTCTTAGACTTTTTCAAAGGATGAATGGAGAAAATTGCATAAACTAACCAGAAATTATATTATTATCAATGATACTTTGTATCATTGTGGGATTGACTCAATCCTTAGATGTTATTTAAACTTAGAATAAGTTGAGTCTGTTCTTAATGATTTCCACGGTGGAGCTTGTGGAGGTCATCTATCTGGGCTTGCTACAGCCCAAAACTATTGTGTGTAGGCTGCTTTTGGCCCTCAATTTTCAAAATTGCATCGAAGCCATCAAAGACTGTTATCCTTGTTAGGTGTATACTCGAAAAATGTGTGCTCATCCAACTCCGCTTTTTCTTGACATCACTTTCAATCCTTTCACAAAGTGAGGTATTTATTTTATGACTTGTAACCCGACTTCATTTAAGGGTCACAATTACATTATTGTACTAGTGGACTACTTTACAAAGTGGGCTAAACCTATGCCTACTTTCATAAACAATGGTGAGACAACAACTATTTTCCTTTTCAACCAAATTATTTCACGTTTCGATATTCTAAGGTACATTATAACTAACCAGGGAAGTAATTTTTAGAATAAGATGATATCTGAGTTAGGTTTCAATTTAGGATTTTTGTAGTAGCATTCATATCGGTACTATCCTCAGGCTAATGGTCAGGTTGAATCCATGAAAAAATCCCTCAAAACTATTCTACAAAGGAAAATCAATAAAACTAGATCCAGCTGGCACATCATGTTATCTCTTGCACTTCGGGCATACCAAATGTATGTTAAGATCACCACAGGTTTTACTCCTTTTCAACTAGTTTATGGTTTGGAACCAATCTTCTCTATGGAATGTAAGATCCCATCTCTTAAATTAGTAGTTGAATTGCTTCTAGAAACTTCTAGTCTTGAAGAACACCTTATTCATTTGGAACATCTCGATGAGCGGGGTTGGGCTGTAGCCCCAATAAATGAGGCTCGTAAAAAAAGAGTAAAGACCCAATATCAAAAGACTATGCATCCTAGGGTTTTCTCTGAAGGTGGCCTTGTCCTTGGTCTATGACCAAGATAAAGACACCTTGGGGATAGGCATGTTCAAACCCATGTGGTACAATCCTTTTATCATTAAAAAGGTATTGAAGAAAGGTGCATATGAGTTAGTTCAATTTTATGGAAACATGTTGTCTGAGCCCAAAAATGAGCTATACCTTAAAAAGTATTATGCCTAGGTTGTTTCCTAGCAATTTCTTTGTTTCGTAAATATTGTACATATTTATTTATTTCTATTTATGGGTCTCATGGTGATGTTCGTATTTTGATCTGATTTGGCAGGTTTCAATGGGTTATCTTATATATCTAGGATTCATTGATGGTGCTAGTAGACATACTCGGAACTTATCTTCCATCACTTGGGTAATATATTATTCGTCTAGCCAGTTGTTACTCTCAAGAGGCATATGTATCAGTCCTTCATCCAACAATATGGTTGAATACAATGTTGTCATTAATTTACTATCAGAAGAAATATCTTTTGGTATTTAAGCATTCGTGGTTTATTTGGATTCACAGCTGGTGGTGTCTCAATTAAATAACATATATGGTGTGAGAGATCCTTTATTACATCGCCAATTTATAAGAGTGAGATTATTACAAAGTTCATTTAATTTTATTACTTTTATTCGTATTGCGTGATCAGAAAGTTCATTTATTGATTCTATAGACAATCAAGCATTAGATTGGCACATTAATCATTCATCACATTAAAATAAAAAAATATCATAAAATCGTTTGTATATATAATCAAACCATCGAGAAACCAACTATATATAGATAAGAAGAATATGTCCAAAATATTACAAAATGTGAAAAAATGTCCTACAAAATTTGGGCTTAAGCCCAATCTTTTCCATAAAAGATCAATCATCTAAAATCTAACTTTGTGGGCCCTGCCCTTGATGAGTGTCATGGAAGAAGATGATGGCATTTTCGACCTGTCAAAAGAGTCGCACCCACTCTCGTGGTATTCCTACCACTCACCTCTGCATGGACTCAAGGAGATCCTCTATGGATACCATGGGAACCTAGCGAGTCAAACTCTTCAAGGTCCTTTGAACTGTATGTAAGACTCTCTCGGTCTCAGGTGATGCTCTCTTCACATCTCTACCACGATGTGTATACCAAGGAAGACCCTCAAGTCTCACTGATCTAACATTTGCATCATGATCAAATAATCTTGTAAGATTTTTGTTTCACATAAAAATAAATTTAGCTTCTTAGGATTATATTAAAATTAAAAAAAAAAACAAATAACATAAAAATCTAAGATATTTACCCATCTTGCCCCAAGTAGAACCCCAAGGAAGGTCTAGATCTAGGTTCTCTCGGTAGTCTATGCCTGCATAGAGGTAGCCACATATAGATATTATTTTTCCCTCCCACCAAAGGAAGAACTCATCATCGAATGCTTCTCAGGTGACTTCGGCCCCACCCAGTCTCCTGATCAGGTCTACTCAGTTGGCCATCCTCAGATCTCTAATACTGGTGATGGTGGTAGACACTCTAGGTCAAAGTGTTGGTACCCTTTCAAGAAAAAGTAAAAAAGGATGCCACCGTAGTTGAAATGCTTCATTTTCCCCCATCTCAGTGAAGACAGTTCCTTCTTCATATAAGTAAAGAGACTTGTACAACAATCAAAGACTTTTGGATGAAGGCACTCCACTACCAAGAACATGGCAGGTCAAGAGGCCTAACGTAGAGCTTTCAAGCATGCTACTATGACAATGGTAAAGCTAATCATCTTGATTGGTAATATTCTCACATCCTTGATTGAAACATGAGATCCAACCTTGTCTGTCCCTAGTGTGCAATAGATATCTATGTAATCAAATACATTCAGGCTTCCCTGGGCCCTCTCTTTTAGTTCTGCATCCCTTTTCTAGGAAATTCTTGTAATAGAATTATATAATCTACATCAATCTGTAAAGGAATTTGATCTATCATGACAACCTCCTGCTTTGGATACCAGTAATGGACAAACATTTCTAGCAACCGAGTTTGGGTTTTCATATTTGACATCATGAAAATTTTGAGCAATCCACAGTTTCTTAATGCATCCAATGCCACTCAATCTCCTAAAAACTCACTGTCCACTTTGCTATACTCCATCTCCTTCCAAACAATTGAAATCCTACAGTTTTAAGAAGTTTCATTCATTAGAAATTGGAATTTTCAAATGTGTCTACGTGTATGTGAATTTTCTAAATGTCAATCGCATGTACACATGTATTTCCCTTTGAAAACTCATGTGTAGGGATTTATATTTGTGACTTCCAAAGGGTCAACCCATGTACACACAGAGGTAAATTTTAAGTTAAAATTCCTACACTGAAAAACCGTTTGAATCTATTCAAAATGCATGAATAGGATGAAATATGAGTTTACAATTACCTAGAAGCCTTCGGTTGATGAATCAGTTGAGGAAATCATGGAATGAGGTTGCCCAAATTTTTTCCCAAGATGTCACTCTCTCAACACTTGCAAGTCAAAATGAGTTTTGGTGAGTTTAAATGTCTTTTTATATTGAAATTTGAAAAACCCACTTTTATAAAGTTCATAATTTTTAAAATTTATTATTTCATGAACTTTTTATTTTTTGGCTTGAAGTGTTGGGAGAGGTTGCTTTTCAGGGTAAATGAAGACTTTGATACATTTTTCAACACTTCGACTCCACGATCGTACACTTATCATGGCAGGTATCATTTTTCGTCACTATCATATAGGTTAGGACATATCACTTTTTCCACTGCATTATGCATCTTAACATCATATTACAATATTTCTCTATAGGGTCGACCCCACTATCTTGTAGCGTTCAAAAAGCTTTCACTCACTTTCTTATAAAATCATAGCATGATGGTAGAGCCATTCCTTACGTGGGCTTCCTAATTAGATCCTCGCTAGCATATGTTGCCCATGCTCCAAGAATTGTTTAGGCTCAGGAGTCCTTTTTAGTATTGCCATGAAATAGCGATGAAGCCTTATTTATCTTCTTCTTCTCTATTTTTCTGGCTTTATACCCTAGAGCCTCCCATGTGTTAAGTTGTACCGCTACATTTGATATTGACTACTTGTCCCCTTTTGGCCTTAAGCCGGCTTCATTTTGACTCTTGTATAAGCCACTTTTGACAATGACATTTATACAAGTTCAAACCATGCATTCATTAGTATCTGCAATTTGACACATTTTATCTATAGAAAGAACATTCCTTGGAATTTTGATGACCAACTTTTCCACCTTGCATTGAGCATAGGAATGTTCCAGTCCTAAGAACTAGTGAAAATGCTCTTAAACACTCATTCTTTCCACTGTACTATAGGCATTATTTTGTTCTTTCCAAAGCTTTAAATATGAAAAAGACAAATAAATTATATATGAAAAAAGAGTGGGAATGAGGCATTTACTTCCATATTTGATCGCAGAAAGAGTTAGTTATGTTTCCCTTGAACAAAGAACTCAAAATAAGTCTTTCCTCCATTGGGATGGGACTTAGTTTAAATTTAGGAGAGACATAACCTTTTTCTTGAGTCAGTCCTCCTCTGGTTGCTTATTTCTTCCAATCATATGGAGAGTTCGTTAATGCCTCCTGCATTGCAAAATTATACAAACTTCTTTAATGTTTCCACAAAGTCACATATGAGTCATGCTATTGTTCAAGGGAATTCAACCTATTTCGGCCATTCTGTGGTGTCTCTTGACTCATTTTATGTCAGCTATACCCAGTCTATGAAGTTATCTTCAGTATCACATTAGCTATTTGGTCCTTCTTTTGTGCTAGTTAAAAATTTCTCCATTGACTTCTTACTGGTGGGTCTACTCTTATTGACTCCAAAAAATTTCTCTAAAGTAGGCCTAGAGCCACACCCTAGACCTATTCACATTATTGATATGTGACCTTCTGCTCAACATCACTCAACATCATGGGTCTTTGACTGAGTGGTTTCCCTTATGTCTGATGTCATCTTACATTATCACACATTGGGATTGGTGATTGGTGTAGTACCTTGGTTTCCATTTGACCCTATTGGTTGATTCCTTTCCTTTGTGTCACCTCTCATTATTGGTTGGTTTAGATGGTTTCTATCATGCGCTAGCCACATCTTGTGTACGCCAGAAACATACTTCAGAATGATTACTTCATCTCTTTTCATCTGAGTTCTTCCAAATTATTGGCCTACGGGTTACACTCGCACTAGTTGATATGGGATACCTTAATGTGTTCTTTCCAACATATATTTTCTTGTTGAACCCAACTCATTTCTCTAGGAAAAAGACCTAGATTTATTTTTTAGTACCTTAGGCTTTGCAGTCATTAGTGGTAGACTCCTCCACTATTGACAATGAAAACACATCAACGTTAATTGTTCGACTTCAACACATTTATTCACACTTTTTAGATTGTAGTGGGGTACCTTAACTCTCATCATCCTTATCAGTGAGTTATCTCACGTTTGTTAATAATATACATCAATGACCGGTAATCAAACGATTTCTCAAATGGTCGACTTCAGTTCATTCATTCCCATATTGTAGAAATGTACCATCTCTGGTCGATGAAGACCTCGGGTTATCTCATAATATTCTTTCATTGGTCAGCTTCTTCAGTTTTCTTCTAGTGCTACCAGCCACCCTTATATGTTGCAGTCCATCTTAGCAACATTCTATATGTTGACACCCGAGTTTTATGCATTACCACTATTCCACCTATATGACATGGTACTATTGTGAGGATTAGTTATGCATCATTAATGATCACATATTCTTCAAGCATCATTGATAATTTTTTCTTCTATATGTGATATTGAGACATAACTCTGATATGTTCTTGGGCATCTATGATTGAGCTATCCACTATGTATTCTCAAGTCTTTTTTGTACACTTATGTATTACAAGACGGATCCACTTTCTACTTGATCAAAAAACATGCTTTACTATTTTTGAGCATGGGTATGCCCACCTCAGACATGAGTCTTCTTTCTAATTCATTCTATAGCTATTTAGTGGGCTCGAATCTAGTGATTTCCTCTCAGGTTCTCAAATGATCTCACTTTGTACTTAATACATTTCAGTCATCATGTTCACACTTTGAATTGTTTTCTATGAATATGCTTCTCTCAATTGTGTTACAAATTTGATCACTTTGGAGGAAGCATAGTGTTTGGACCCTATGAGATCGACATCAAATGTAGGACCTACAGGTACTTCTCCCAAACCCGACTTGAGTAGTTTACATAGTTATCTTGCTTGAATGTATGCTTCTTATCAATAGTCTACCTTCGATATATTGAGGTTGTCAACCCTTACCTTAGGGATGTTTTTCTGGCCAATACTCATAATGAAAGAAACAATAACCCATAAAGGGTTATCATCAAACTATGAACATGAGAATCCCTCTCATGCACCTCAAAACCTCTGCAATTTGAGCAACAAGTCACCTCTCTCTCCGAGAGAATCATGAAGGATAAGTCACATCAAGGTTAACTCCCTCTTCTTGAGAGTAGCTGACCGCACTATCATTGGATCAAATCAATACCCCCATTAATTACGAGCTTGGACCTTATTATTGATTTCAGAACCATATATTTTGAAACTCTCTCCAAATTTGTCTCTGATAAACTTGATCAATGCAAATGTTCCTCTACTTTACTATGATAATTCCATACCCTTTTGTCATTTTTCTTCCCATGGTTCCCGCTAAAGCCTAGAACTCTATGAAGACAGTGCAAATGATAGTCATATATGAAGGTTATAACATTCTAGATCATCTTCCCTAGATTGTGTATAATGTATAATCTCTACATAATAAAAATTGGTGGGATGACCTAATATGATTCAATAATTATATCATATCATCACATTAGCTATCAAACCCATGACCACTAACTCAACAAAAATAATGATTTACAAGCAATACTATCCCTAAGGGATGATGTTAGAATATCCCTCCAATATATAAAAATTATGAAATAGATAAAAAAAGTTATCATTCCTATAAGCCTTTGGGTCACAATTCAACCAAAACTTATTAGAAAATAATCATCAATTTATCACAAAATGAACTACGCCCTCTTGATCTCTAAAAATCATAAAACAATTATATGGTGAGCATGGTTATTGAGAAGGTCAATGTATTACAAAAAATCATATCCACTACAAAAATCAAATCATCTATTGCAATTTGTCCTAGGTATCACAACTACTAAAAATAAATCAATATTTGAACCAATACATAAATTATATTTTTCACCTATTCTTGCAGGAAACACCACTCCAATCACTAGAGAAAGTAGAGAAATAACTCAACAAACCCTATAGAGTTCCATGTTCTTCACATAAGCATAATAGGCTTCCACACCTAAGAGGCAATCATATGTGAGGCGCCTCTCTTAGGCATGCAACAATTCAAATATCAAACTCCATATTTATTAAGAGAGCAACCTTAGTCAAATTAGTTTTGACACCATGTGGAAATTTTAAGAATCTATGACAAAAAATTCAAAATTTTCATTTCAATACTTTACATTTCTTGGACTTCTTTCTTGTGAACTTTCAAACTTGTGGATAAATTATAAATATTAATATATTAGCAGGTATTTTACTTTTACCCAACCAAAATCCATTGGTAGCCAAGTTATCCTAAGAAAAAAAACATGAAAAAATGCACCTCAAAGGGAGAATTTTTGTAGCTCTATGGGATCAATCCACTCAACAAATAAATTTTGAAAATTCTTTATAATAACATTTTCAACTCTAAATATGCCCCTTCACTTCATTACTATTGTTTTCAATTAGAAAACCTTCTAATTCTTCATGGTAATTGGCATATCAAACAATCTAGAAACTACTCATTAATGGGAGAAACACATGTCTAATTTCCATATATGCATTGCACAAGACTTGTACAATAAATATATGTTTCATAGTAGAACATATTGAATATGAAATCCAATGGCATGTTAGGTCACTATAATACTAGTGTATCCCCCTTATTGTTATTTTTGTGTCACTGTAGCCCCCATATCATTATTGTTGTACCTGATAGAAGCCCATTATTGTTATTGTTGTGTCCTTACATTATTATTGTTATGTAAGCTCTGATTATATTATGACCCCTTAGACCCCTATATATAAAGGAGGTCTTGTCATTTGTATCATCCAAGAATGTTTCATTTATGTAATGTAAAGGAGGTTTCTCCCTCGAAGAGGATGACGCTTAAGTCATCGATCTATCTATTTGTGAACATTTGGTATCAGAGCTTTGGATTCTAAGGTTTCATTACTTCAAATAGGTCATCATGGCATTTTCGCTATAACAGTTTTTATTCTAAGCTTCAGAAGCAAAAATTGAAATCACATGGAGCCAAAATCTTTATTAAACTCTTGTACGAATTTGAAATCTTGTTTCACTATATTTTCAGAGATATGATTCAAGGAAGTTATGGTTTTTGCAGGCTCCATAATTCCATCTCAAATAGGTGACCTTGGGAAAATCATCATAACTTTCTCTCTAAGCATCGGATTTAAATTTCATAGTAATTGACAGAAAGATGATGGACTGTAGATTTTTTGGTATCATGTTTCAGGGCCAAAGGTCGAAACAGTGACATGTGGCACTCCATACAAATCCATTCTAATGGACTCGTATATAATAAGGTCATCGTGGCATGTTGAGAATAATTATTTCTTAAAGAATTGAATCTCGATCATACTTGTGGGGTTGGAAATAGGACTTATAGGGCTACCACAAGATTAAATTTTAGACCTTGGAGATTTGAAATTATAGAAATACAACAGATTCAATATCGATCTCCTACAAAGCAAGAAAAATGTGTGTATTTTTTAAAAATTTGCATACGTTTTGTTTGAAAAATTAGTTTGAAGTGATTCAAAGGGAATAGTGAAGCATAAATATCATTATTTTATGTGCCAAAGAAATAAAATGGAAACACCTAGTAAGAAACCCAAAATCTCTACTATGACACATGAAGAAGAGGAAGAAATGCAACATGATATATCAAAATTACACAATCAAGTGCAACACATTTTTCTCTCACAAAAAGTAACAGAAGCTAAGATGGATGATTTGAAGAATGGCATGGGATCTAATATAGATGGTATAAAAAAGGATTGGTAGTTTTGAATGATGGTTTAAAATAATACATGGAAGCAATGATGAATGTCAAGATAGAGGTGTTGAAGGAAGGTTTGGCAAAGTTGTTAGAAGAAAGGCATCATAGTGGTGACAAGGAAATCCAAGAAAATAATGATGAAGACAAAATGAATATCAATTACAATTTTAGAGACTCCAATGTGGGGTTTAAGAACCACTACACTCCAAATAGAGATATGAGGAAGTTTGATGGCAAGGATCCGGTAACTTGGATACTATAGATGGAGCAATAGTTTGATGTACATCATGTGAAACCCTCTCAAAAAGTATGTATTGCATATTTATATTTAAAACCAAATTATTTTGTATGATATATATGGTTTTGTTCTCCTAAACCACTTTTCACCTTGTAAATTTTTATGGAGGAAATGACAGCACATTATTAAGATACAAAGAGAAACACATTATTTAGCCAATTAATAAATCTCAAACAAAAGGGTACAATGGTGGAGCACATTGAAGAATTCAAAAAATTGAATATTAGGGTAAGTGATATTCTAGAGGAGCATAGGATTGATGTCTTCATAGTGAGTTTAGAAGATAACACCCAACTTGAGGTTCACCTTTGGGAACCTGATTCATTGGAAAAGGAATTCAGGTTCACAAGAAAAGTTGAAAGAAAAGTTATGGAAACAAGGATTTCTACCACTCACAACTATAAATATGGAAGTGTTGTTGCTCCTAGTCTTCCACAACCTACAAGGTTGACAGCACAACAATTGGAGGAAAAAAGTGAAAAAATTATTTGTTACAGTTGTGATAGGAAATACACTAAAGGTCATAAATGTGCTGAGAAGAAATTATTCTACATAGATTGTCAAGAGGAGAAACAAAAGGAACAAGAAACATCAAAAGAGGAGGATATGCACCACGAACCAACCCTTGAGAAATACGAAATTAATCCGACCATACCTTATAATGCAATGGCAAGAATTACCACTCCTCAAACTCTCAAGCTAGAAGCATATATCAAGAACGAAAAGGTAATAGTGTTGATTGACTCAGGTAGCACCCATAATTTTATTCATTGTAAGATAGACCAGGAATTGAATTGCTTCTTATATCAAGCACCAGTGTGTCAAGTGATGGTGGCAAATGGAGGAACTATAAATTTCTCTAGAAAGTGCCATAATATCAAGCTAACCATGGGGGAATATGCCTTGAATAATCCAATACTTTCCATTCCAGTGGGTGGTGTTGATGTTGTACTATGAGTCCAATGGTTGCAATCTTGGGGGACCATAGCTTTCAATTTTCAAGAAATTTTCTTGAATTTTTTTTGGGAAGAAAGTGAAGTTAAACTAAGGGGTATCACAAGGAAAATAGGAAACATAATCAGCGCAAATGGAATAATAAATATTATTAATAAATAAAAACGGGGCTTAATTGCACAAGAAGGATGGAGCATGGCGTATGTGTCCATATTATAGGGAGCTCAGAAAACATACTATTAAATATAAATTTTTCATTCCTATCATTCATGAATTGTTGGATGAATTACATGGAGAAATTTACTTCACCAAGCTGGATCTTCATTCAAGATAACATCAAAATATAATGAAGACTAAAGACATTTTGTAAACAACATTTATAACTCATGAGGATCATTATGAATTTTTGGTCGCGCCTTTTGGCCTTAATAATGCACCTTCCACATTTCAAGGCTTGATGAATTCCATTTTCAAACCCTTCCTTAGAAAATTTGTGTTGGTATTTTGTTAGGCCTGTTAGGATATTCCGACACATAGGAAATAGTTAAGTATAACTTGGTCTAGTATAGAGTTAGGTAAAGTGTGTTTCTTTACTATGTACTTTTGTAACTTACAATCCAATTGTCACGATATGTAGTGATCCGACGGTTCATTCTCTCCTTGGTATTACCGACACTTGATCCGTGGCTTAACACCCGATTGGTCCATGATCTCTATTTAAAGAGCATGCAGGGTCATTTCTAGGTTAACTGTTCATGAGAGAAGCTTATGTAAATTTTCATTCTTTTATTAATAAATTGCCTGAAGT
>APFE030332612.1:120514-160943 GCA_000404065.3 Pinus taeda
TCATTTGTATCATCCAAGAATTGTTCATCTATGTAATGTAAAGGAGGTTGCCCCCTCGAAGAGGCTGAATTTTAAGGCGTTGATCTATCTTTTCTATCTTTTTCTTGAGCTGGTTTCATAACATATTTTTTGATGATATACTAGTCTATAGCAAGTCTTGGAAGGATCATGTTCAACATGTTGAAAGGGTGCTCAAACTATTGGCGAAGAGTCAATTATAAGAAAAAACCTCCAAATGTTTCTTTAGAGTATACGAGGTGAAATATTTAGGTCATATTGTATCTCATGATGGTGTTAAGGTAGACCCTAACCAAATTACAACCATTAAGGAATCAAAAATCCCCACAACCATAAAGCATATTCGAGGATTTCTCAGGTTGACAGGGTATCATCGCAAGTTTTTTAAGAATAATGGGATAATAGTAGCACCTCTAACATCATTACTGAAGAAAGATTCATTTTCTTGGACTGCAGAAGCAACGAAGGCCTTTGAACATCTTAAAGAGGCAATGTACCAAGCACTTGTCTTAGCTACACTAGACTTCACAAAAATTTTATTTTGGAATGTGATGCTTCAGGAAATGGAATTGGTGTCGTTTTATTGCAAGAAGCAAGACCAATTTCTTTTGAAATTTTTCCAATCAAAGGAAAGTATTTAAACAAGCCCATTTATGAGAAGGAAATGTTGGAAATACTATATGCACTAAAATAATGGCGACCTTACGTAATGGGAAGACACTTCAAGGTAAATACAGACCATGATAGTCTTATATACGTTTTGGAACAAATATTAAATTTGGAAGAACAACAAAAATGGGTGACAAAGATGTTGGGTTATGACCTTGAAATAATCTACACAAAAGGGAAGCAAAATGTTGTTGCAGATGCACTCTCAAGAAAGGATGAGGAAGTGGAAGCATTTCTTTGTGCCATTTCTATTATCCAGCTTGAGTGGATAACCAAAGTAAAGGATGAATAGAAGAGTCATGAAGATGATTGGTCACTCATTCAAAAGTAGCAACAAGATCCAAGTACATCAGTTACATTTAGCTGGAAAAATAATTCATTATGGTACAAAGATTTCTTATAAAATTGTAAGAAATTCCAACTCAAACAAAATATATAAGCACTTGGGATTTTTAAAAACTTACCATTGGGTCAAGAAGGAATTATTTTGGGATGGCCTTAAATCTAATATTTACAAATTTGTTGCAGAATATTTGGTTTGACAACAAAATAAAGTTGAAACGGTTAAGACCTCGAGCCTGCTACAACCTTTATCTATTCCAAGTCAGTGTTGGGAAGAGGTATGAATGGATTTTATCACAGGTTTACCCAATTTTGAATGAAAGAGTGTCAGCATGGTGGTAATTGATATAACTACCAAGTATGCACACTTTTGTGCATTATCTCATCCTTTTAAATCCAACACAGTTGCTACTACATTTATGGAAACAATTCAAAAGCTTCATGGAAATCCAAAGATTATAGTGATGACAAAGATCACATTTTCACTAGAAATTTTTGGACAAAATTATTTTCTCGTCTTGGTATTCAATTAGCTCATAGCTCATTTTATTATCCTCAATCTGATGGGAAAACTAAGATAGTGAAAAAAATGTTTAGAAGGATATATTCATTTCTTTGTATTTGACAAACAAACACAATCAATCAAGTGGCTACCTCTAGTTGAATGGTGGTATAATGCTTCCTTCCTTATTGCAGTAAAAAATGATCCCATTTATGACACTTTATGGATATAATACCCCATCCATCACATCATATTTAAGAGAAAATTATAAGGTTTAAGTAGTGGAAGATCACAGAGAGCAACAACAACAAGCTCTCCAACTCTTAAAAGATAACCTCACTCTAGGGAAAAATCAAATGAAACAACAGGAATATCAACATCATAGTGAAATATGTTTTGATGTAGGTGACTAGGTATTTTTATGGCTACAACAATGCAAACAAATGTCTCTCAAGAAAGCTAATAAGGATAATAAATTATCACCCAAGTGCTACGGTCCTTACAAGTTGTTGCAAAAAATTGGTACTATGGCATACAAATTGGAGTTGCCTCCATCTTCCCACGTACACCCATGTTTGATGCTTAAACAAGGTTATAAGTGACAAGCTTCCAGTTCAAACAATGTTTCTAAAACTTGAAAAAGAAGGAAAAATCATATTTGTGCCTCAGTAAGTCACGGAAACAAGAACCCAACAACTATAGAATCAATCAATTTCATATTATCTTATTAAGTGGAAGAACTTAACAGTTGAAGATTCCACATGGGAGGATGACAATTTTATATAGAAGCATCTAGAACTACTCAAGCATTGAGGAAAACACTTTTTTGAAGTAGAGGGGCATGTTAGGTCCCTATAATACTAGCGTATCCCCTTTATTTTTATTGTCATGCCAATGTAGCCCCCATATTTTTATTGTTGTACCCCATAGAAGCCCACTATTGTTATTGTTGTGACCTTACATTATTATTTTTATGTAGGCTCTAATTAAATTGTGACCCCTTAGACCACTCTATATACAATGGAGGTCTTGTCATTTGTATCATCCAATAATTTTTCATTTATGTAATGTAAAGGAGGTTTCCTCCTCAAAGATGATATTTTTTAAGTCATTGATCTATCTATTTGTGAGTTGGTTACATAACATGGAATTAGCTCATTAAGATCATATTGTTAAAGAATTAATTGTTATTGATGTCAAAGGAATGTCCAACTAAATAATAAAATTGCACAAACTTAAATATCTGTTTAAGTACTTTCCAATGAGTTATTGCATGCCTCCTAACTCCTCTCCATTAAGGAGAAATTGTTTTTTCAAGTTAAAATTCAATTGTCTTTTACCTCTGTCAAGTAAAACTACTTAATAACAAGTCGGTCATCTCCTGAATAGACATGTCAATTCTGAAAATGATTTTCAACTAGTAAAAATTGGAGATATGCCTCCTCCATTTTGTCCAACAACTCGTTGAAGAAAGAAGAAGTGAAGAAAATATTAGGTATAAGAAAAAATTCATAAGTTCATATCTTATGAAGTAGGTGGCAAAGTGGAGAGGAAAGTATCTTTTGGTTTTTGGTTATATTTTCCTTTCGGAAAAGGGTTATTTCTTTGGGTCTTTCTAATCAGGTTCTAGAAGAATTTTTTATATTTCACCCATGTTTTGCAGTTTGATTTCAATCTCTTGGAGTATTGTGTTTCACCTTTCCCAATTCAGAACTTGGCCTAGAATCAACTTGAACTCAACCCTATAACAAGCTTTGAAATTTGACCCTGAATCCTTTTCATCACAAACCTATAATAGGATTTTAAATTCAACACGAAGGCCCATCCAACTTGGCCCTATCCTTTGAATAGGCCTCAACCTTGTTGAGAATCAGATCTCATGTATATGGTACACTTTCAACCTATGAAAAAGAGTAGACTCTGCCTTGATTTGGGAGCAGATTTGGGGACTTTCATTAGCTCTGGTTTTCAACGCACCATTTACTTGGATTTCAAACATTATAGTTTACAATTAAAGAGATTATAAGAATATACTTTGGAGATAGTTTAACATAGACATGAAGGTAGTTGTTGATCAGTATTAGAGATGTTGTTGAGATAAAATTTTGAGCAATATTCAACCATTCTTGGAGAAACTTTTGAAGGATTCTTGAAGCCTTGCCGAAGTATGGTTTTGGAGAAAATTTGAATCCAAACTTTGAACACTTCCTTGGAGTATATGTGAGACACTTTCTACAAAATATTTAAAAAGTATTGGAGAATAATTTCAAAGCATATTTGAAGGGCCTTAGAGTAGAAATTTGGAGCAGACTTTGTGGCCTTCATTGAAGCAGATCTTGGAGAAATTTTGGAGCATACTCTTGAAGGTTTCATGAGAACCCTTTGAAGTATTTTTGGATGTCATCTTGAAGCAGTGTTGGATTCAAATTTTGATGCAAATTGGAGTATTTATATTTTAGCCTATGAGGATTGATGTCCTCATTGAAGCCAAGTTGGTGCTTGGATTTTTGTTTCGAGATTTGAGTCTTCATTCATGGTTGGAGCCTCAAAGAAATTAAAAACTTTGTTGTATAGGTTACAGTCTGAATTTTTTAGGATTGGAGTCCTCACTATCTTCATCAATAAAATTACTTTTTGTTATATTTTTGTGTTTAGTTTTAACTTGTGATAGAAATCTTAAATGACATAATATATCAATTAAAATAAATGTTGATTTGCTCCCACCCTCGGAATTTCCAACAATTGGTATCAAGTCCAACTTCTTCAAGATCAACCTAACAATTGGAAGAAGGATTTTTTAATCACAATGTCTAATATAAGTGCTAAGGTTCCCCAATTTGATGGACCAAAATATTCCTTTTGGAAGGTCAGAATGAAGTACTACTTAATTTATATTAGAGTTGAGGTTTGAAAATTTGTCACAGCTGGATTGAAAATTCCATCTCATCTACTAATAGACCTATACAAGAAGTAAAACAAATATGAAGGCTTTGAATTTATAACGAGTGGTTTATCATATTAAAAATTCATCAAAGTTATGGGTATTGAAATAGCTATAGATATGTGGCACAAGCTCGTCAATATTTATTAAGGTGATGACAAGGTCAAAAAGGAAAATATTCAAACCTTTAGAAGGAAATTTGAAAGTCTCAATATGAATGATGAAGAAGATATCGATTTTTACTTTCTCTGAGTAGATGAAGTAGTCAACTCTTTTAGGGGACTATGTGAAAAATTCAATGAAAATATGATTGTCCAAAATGTCATGAGATATCTTC
The DNA here is from genome assembly GCA_000404065.3 of Pinus taeda. Classification (NCBI taxonomy): domain Eukaryota; kingdom Viridiplantae; phylum Streptophyta; class Pinopsida; order Pinales; family Pinaceae; genus Pinus; species Pinus taeda. The sequence goes on from APFE030332612.1 coordinate 125,324, forward strand.
TACATCATTTTGATGCTAAGTTTTGTGCCATAGAAGAACTAAAATATTTGGACTCTTTATCAATGGATGAACTTCATGGAATTCTCACAACATATTAGATTAGGCTAACAAATTCAACTGGTAAGGAAGTTGAATTCAAGGCATCGAAGACATCGAGAAATGGAAAGACTTAAGATTACAACAACAATAATTCTGATGTTGAAATGACACAATTTTTCAAGAAGATGAAGAAAGGATCAAAAATCAAATGTAAGTTACCTCTCATTTTCTTTTGATGTGATAAAATAGGACATTATGCAACAAAGTTTCCCTTTAAATATGATAGTGATGATGAGGATTCACCTAAAAGAAGAACCCTCAAGAGGAGAGGCTCAAGAAAAAATAATTTATTTTCTAAGAAGGAGAATGGTGACTTTGATGAATAAGAAGAATATGGTGGAAGCAGTGAAGTATTGTTCATGGCCTTCACAAATAAAATAGTTTATCTAAAAGAAGAATAAGGAAGTCTAGAAGAATTAGAAGAAAATATGGAATAACTATTGATTAGTTCCATAGAAGAAAATGACATAATCTGGAAAAAGAATGTAAATTTATCTCAGGAAATCATCTCTCAAAACTGGGAAGGAAGAATATAAAATAATAGAAGAAGTATTATGAAATAAACTAAAGTAAAAGGAAGCAACTTGGGGAAAATTGGAGGTAGAAATGATATCTTTAAAAAGATATTTGGACAAGGCCAATAAGAATTTGAAGAGTTCCCAAACCTTGGAGAACATACTCAGCTTCTAAAGGCCACGATATGTTAAATTTTGACTTGGCTATATAGGCCAATGTTCAAATTCAAATGATACCAATGTTCATCATGGAGAAAAACCTAGAATTTTTGCTAATGTTCTTAAAGGATCGCATCATAATAATGCTACAAAAAACATGGTTCAGGTAAGTAATGAGAAGTGTTCCTTCCTTGAAAGGAATATATCAAGCAAAACTTATACCCACATGTACCAAACAATTTTTTTCACAATTTCTTATATTGTAAAAAAATTGGTCATCAAGAAAAATATTGCAAGGAATGTAGTGAAAATCACCAAGACAATATTGTTGGCATAAAGAGGCAAGGCCAAATCAAAACTGTCCACTAGAGCCAAGGGAGAAAGTTGGGAGAAGGAGGATTGGAGAATCAAACTTTGAGAAATTCAGTGCAGCTCATGGGGACTTCACTCAATGAACCTATGGCCTATCGTGTGCATTCATGGAATATTAAACAATACCCTTAATTTGACTACATAATGGAAAAATACCCCTAAGAATCACATTATTTAACGCAATACCAATACAAACCCAATACACCTTCCCAATTTAAAAGACACCTACTTCCACTAGATATTGTACGTATCCATTCTTTCAGTAACATTTTTTATACCCCTTTATATCTTTTCATTAACTTTGAGCTCCATTTTTCATACCTGCCAATATAAAAACCATTTTTTGCCTATATATCCCCCAATATATTATGCCATTTTTTACTCAATATATACCCCCCAATATTAACCCAGGTTGTACGGTATGGCTCCCCTAGTTAAGCCCCCATGGTATGTCTTTGTGTGCTAAGAAAACGGAAAATCAATGGTTTGTAGATAGTGGAAGTTCCAAGCACATGTCAGGTGACTAGAAAAATTTCATGTCACTAAGCACATAAAAACGATGGAAATGTGACCTTTGGAGACAACAGATCAACTAAAATTGTTTTGAAAGGCATAGTGGGTCTCATCAACAACAAGGGGAAAGCACAAAATGCTCTATATGTTGAAGGGTTCAAGCATGATCTTCTAAGTATAAGCGAAATATGCAATCAAGTATATGATCTCATATTTCATTCCAAGGAATGTGAGATAAGGAGATCATCTTTAGGAAAAAATGTAGGTAGAGGAGTAAGAACAACATATAATCTATATATTTTCAACATAATTCAAGAAGAAAGATGTTACATGAGTCAAGAAAATGAAAGTTGGGAGTGGCACATGTGTTTCAAACACCTAAGCTTTGATAAGTTGGTGAAGATTAGAAAAACCCAAGCAGTAAGAGATATCCCCAAAATATCAATGCAGACAAATGTTATTTGTGCACCATGTCAACATGGAAAGAAAACTAGAACCAACTTCAAATCAAAGGAATGATTGACATCAAAGCCTCTAGAAATCATTCATGCATCTTTGTGCAGTCTAATCGAACTCCATATATATATAAGGAGAAGGGTACTTTATTTTATTTATAGATGATTATACCAGAATGATGTGGGTATTTTTCATAAGATATAAGTTTGAAGCACCATATTTTTTAAAACTTTCAAAGAAACGATTGAAAATGAAAGTGAATTGAATATCGAATGCTTAAGAATGGACAGAGGTATAGAATTTACCTCATGAGAATTCAATGAATTCTATGAAAAATATGGAATCAAGATAGAACATTTTGTTGGTACGACTGCAAAAAAAATGGATAAGAAGAAACAAATAATATATTTCTACAAGACAATACAAAAAAAGGTTGTTGGACACTGACTTACAGGCTAAATTTTAAAGGGAAGCAGTTGGGGAAAAAATCTATATCATGAACATAGCCCAACTCTTAGTAAACAGTGATAAAACTCCATATGAATTATTGAAAGGAAGATTTCCATATGTGAAACACTTTAGGAGTTTTTGGAAGAAAATTCTTCATGAATATTAATGATGATTCACTAGGAATTTATTTTTTTTGTAAGTAAGGTAGTACCATTCTTTCTATTCATGCTAAACATAAAGGCCAGATACATCAATTTGGTGGCCTCAACCTGCCCCGAGGGGAAACCAGATCTGTTGGCCACCTGAGTTTACTATAGGCATTCCAAAACCAAAATTTGATAATTCTGTCCATACTGGCTATATATACCAAACAACTAAAACTACCTATTAAGCTTTTGTTCAACATAAAACTGTGAAAGTAGAGAAACAAAAAACCTCTAGCATATCTTCCAGAGATTCATGCCTTTCTGGTTCCAGTATCCTTTTCTGTCTCCATGGGGAAATTTGCTTGATCTTCCTGGCTTGGGTGTGAGCCTATCATCTTGGACAAAATCAGGGACATCTCCTCCAGCTTATTATTTTGGTTGATCATAATAACTTAGAAATTTTTCATTTCCTTCTGTAGGTTTGGAAGCCCATTGGCAATATCTACCATTTCTTTTGCAACTTATACCAAGGCCTTTGCCAGAAGGCTCTTTAGGACCCAATATATGTGAAGAGACCTCCGGTAGAGAGTCAATGTGCCCCTCGTGTTTCCCGAGTCACTTACCATAGTTGCCCACTCTTTAGTTTCCAAGCCCAACTGTTCTTCCAGGACTCTAGACTCTAGATTTTGGATTATGTAGCGAATGCCTTCATTAGTTTCTTCTTGATATATGTGGGTTGCCTCTTGAGTTGCGGTGTGGGTGGACCGCCTCCCTCTGTGTTGGTTCCCTAGTTCTTCCACAGGCTTGTCACCCAGGTTGCTTTGCCACGAACGGCCTCTGCCTCCACGACCTCGCCTCCGACATTGCTGAGCCATCCTGTCCTCTACCTTCTCCTATTCACAATTATCAATCACAGGTGTTAGTTTGTCCACATTTTCAACACCGTCAACATTTACCACTTGACCTTTGGAGACTTCTCTACTCCTACTACACTCCCCTTCATTTGTTTTACTCTGATCCTGGTATCCCTTCCCCGAGTGCAAGAGACGCATTAATCCCTCAGTCATGCAGGTCAGAAAAAGAGTTAAGGGCTCTATCGTCAACTCCCCGCAACCTGACCCCCTCTCGATTCCTACCATGGGGGTCACACATTGATTTCCCGCATTGCTCCTAATACTTTGCTCCCGACGACACTTTCCTTTTTCTTCAGGGTACCCACCCTGGGACCCATCCAGGTGACCCTCACAGTGAGATACAGGAGCCTGGAGTAGCTTTCTCAGCCTCTTTTCTACCTCTAGATCCTCCCAAGACTGAAGATTATCCATTCTACTTATAATAATGGTAACAAGTAAGATGGAGAAAGCAGTATGCACATACCCAAGCTTACAGATCACCCTGGTAAAGTTTCCGACTTGCTCCTCGTTCCTCTCCTTCTTCAATCTGTCCACATTATCCTTTCCTTTGCCCCCCGCCACCTTCATCTGATGCCTCTTCGCCGTCCTTCTCTCCCTACCATTACCACCGCCATTTTCCCTAATCATCTACACTCCTCCTTCCCACTCCTGCCACTTGAACCTTGAGTTGGCCTACTACTCATTGCCTTTGTTGGGAAGGTAGCCTAATCCCTATGGTCACATCCGCTTGTCCTGTCCTTATGATAAATGCTCCTGCATTTGTCACCTCCACGTTTTCTCATCCTGATCGGGAGCCATCTATCCCTACTACCTTTGGGTAGTGTCTTCATGGTTGTCTTGGCTGAGAATCATACTTAGTTGTTCAAATCCTGAATCATTTGAATAGCTCGTCCATATATTATCCACTTTTCTTCCTTGTTCTTGGCATCCCCTATTCGCAAGGAAGTTTACAGCTCTATTTGCCTCTCTTCTAGCATGTTTCATAATCATATACTCGAATCTGCGGAGAATGATTGCCAATTCTTGTATTAGGCTAGCTGTCCTCTAGCTCTGAGTGACTTTGTCCCAGGAGGTCCTAGTATTGAGTTTTTTGAGTACTTGTATAACCATTAAAGAGTCGCCCTCCACCTCCAGGTTATTATAACCATTCCTAATTGCTATCTTTAAACCCTGGCGATTTTCCATTTGTTTTGCTTCATTGTTACTCATAATACATCCATTGTCTGCATAAATCCATTTCGTTCTTCCTTGATCGTCCCTAAAAACACCTCCAATCCCTGCTGCGCCTGGGTTACCTTTAGAGGCATCGTTGAAGTTTAGCTTAATAAATCCAATCGGGGGATTAGTATAATGCATAATGCCATTGTATGCCGACCTGGGCTCTTTCCACAGCTGGGGGCCTACCATCCCTTGATTGAGATTGAGTTTCTTAATGATCTGCTCTTCTTCCTGCGTCGCCTCCCAGTCTTCTCCATTCCAGGTATCCGCTAGTATAGTTTCTCGTATATGGCTCATGGTTTTTTCCCAGATTTCGTTATTTGTCATCTCTCTATTTTGGAAGATTCTTTTGTTTCTCTCTTTCCAAATCATCCACATGTTCATCCCAACTGCTAGGCTCCATGCCCTTCTTACCACCTGGCTTGTAAATTGACCTCTTCCCCAGATTTTAATAGTGTTTTTAATGCTCTGCTGGTCTCGGCTGGTTTTGCCGAAGAGCCCCCTAACCTCTTCCCACTGATGTTGGGCTTCTCAGCATGAATTTAGGAGGTGTTCTTGCATCTCATTTTCCTATTTACATAGGGGGCATCTTGAGGGGACATGAATGCCTATTTTTTGGAGTTGATCCCAGGTTAGTATACGGCCTTTGGCAACCAGCCATAAGAAATGGGCCACTTTTGGCCACCAGTTACTGTTCCAAATTTCGTTACAGATACCTAGCATATCCTCTGGATCTCTTGTGTTTAAAAGATGGTAAGCTTCCTTAATTGAAAATTTTCCTTTAGTTGTGTGACCCCATCTTAAGATGTCTCGTCCAGTTCTTATCGGAATCCTCCTTGTCTGCATCTCCTTTTGATATATCTCTTTTTGTTCTCTTGTTATCTGATCCAGCCATTCTTCCGGGCTCTTCCGAGTTCTCCATACTTCATCTTAGCTTTCCCTCTTCCAAAAGTCCCTGACTAAAATCATTCCTTTCTCTGCTGCTTTTTGGCCTACTTCCATTAGGCCTTGCAGTCCATTCATTCTTTCCCTTTGTTGTCAGGCCTCATCCCAAAGTTTTGCTGAGCTGTCGTCCCTTATTTCCAAGAACCCATGCTTAGCAATCAATTCTTTATTGAGGCTAGCTAGATTCCATATTGTCAACCCTTTCGGAGTGTCCCTTATCCTTAGTATTTCCTCTGGTTTTGTAGGCATGCTGTATTTTTTTGTCCATATTATTTTCCACAGGGCATTTCCCCCATTTAGCCATCACCACCATAGCTTAGCTCCCAATGCCTGGTTCAGAACATAAGGATCTCTGAGGCCTAAACCTCCTTCCATCTTACTTTTTACTACATCCTTCTAGGATACCAGGGACCATTTCTTTTGCTCTTTCTGGCCACCCCATATAAAATTTTTGAATATCTCTGTCATCTTAGCACATGCACCTTTAGGGGCTGCCATTGCTAAAATTTGGTATATTGGTTTTGATTGGAGAAACGCTTTAACTAAGACTGTTCTACCTACAAAATTCAAAGATCTGAAGGACCAATTTGCTAGTTTCCTGGCAATTTTCTCAAGATTTTGTTGCTAGTTAGACATTCTTAGGGGTTTTAGGGCCAACGGGGTTCCAAGATACCTGGTTGGGAGTTCCCCTTATTGGAATCCCAAAGTTCTCATCAGGAAGTTTCTGATGTTTCCAGTAGTGTTGAAAAAATACGCGCAGGATTTTTCATTGTTGATTTGGGTACCAGAGGCTGACATAAAAAGATCTAAAATTTCCTTGATTCTTCTGGCTTCTCTCAGGGACACCTTACAGAACATCATGATGTCATCAACAAATTGTTGAGGGGAAATCGGGAGGTTATTACCCCAAAGTTGGATTGCTTTAAGCTTCTTCTCTCTGACTTCTTTTTTAATGTACCTTCCTAGCCCTTCTACAGCTATGATGAACAGGAATGGGGACAGAGGGTCTCCCTAACGAAGACCTCTGGATGCTTTAAATGGTTGGGAGGGAGTTCCATTCACCAGGATAGAGAAATTAGTTGAAGAGATCGTGGATGTGATCCATTCAATCCATCTTTTACAGACACCATAAGCTCTTAAGATTTCTTTCAGGTAATTCTAGTTTAAACAGTCATAGGCCTTTGAGAGATCCAATTTGATCATCATGCCTGCTTCCTTTTTAACTTTTAGAGAGTGCACTATTTCTTCAGAGACCACCAGCCCATCCAAGATTTTCCGACCTTCAACAAAACTTGTTTGTTCCAGGGAGATAATGCTGGATAAGAGGGGCTTGAGTCTTTTAGACATTAAGGTAGCTATGATCTTATATATCACATTACAAAGGGCAATAGGTCTAAAGCCCTGAGGGGTTTCAGATTTAGCATCCTTAGGAATTAGGGACAAAAGAGTTGAGTTAAGGCTTGTACTTACCTTTTGGTTCCTTCGTGATTCTTCCACAACACCCAGGATATCTTGTCCAAGGAAGTCCCAACCAGCTTGATACAATTCCGCTGTGAAACCATCAGGGCCTGGGGCTTTATTTTTTTTCATTCCTTTCACGATCTCTTCGACTTCTTCTAGGGTAGCTGCCCTTATCAGAGCTAGGTTTTGATCTCTAGTGATCCTGCTCAGAATTTCTTTGCATATTTCCTCTATCGCTTCTCCTCGGTCGACATTTGGTTCCATGAGTAGATCCTTGAAGTGCTTTGACAAGACTTGCTCTATTTCCTCATGCTGCGTGACCCTTGTCCCTGTGTCATTTTTAATAGAGAATATTCTATTTCTTTGCCTCCTCTGGATCATTGCTTGATGGAAGAACTTTGTGTTTTGTTCCCCCTCTCTTAGCTAGTTAACCCTGGATTTTTGCCTCCACAAGATTTCTTCTTGTTTCCACCTCTCTTCAAGTTGCCCTAACAGGATCCCTTCCTCCTTGGCTAGGTCCTCATTCCTACCTATATTTATTATTTCTTGTTGTATTTGCTTCATCCTTTGTTCTAGAATTTGATGGTCCTTGAGTATATGACCAAACTCTTCCTCATTCGATTTCTTGATGTGCCCTTTAAGCTCTTTTCGTTTCATCTGAAATGTCTGCATCTTCTTTCTTCCTCTCTAACTGCTCTGTTTCCACCAGTTCTCTACTTTCTTCATAAATATTTTGTCCCTAAGCTAGAAGGCCTAAAATCTGAAGGACTTTCTCTTAGGGCTGGCTTTTATATCCATTTCGGGTTTAACAGGCCAGTGATCCGATCCCATCCCAGGGAGGATCACGGCTTCAATGTAAATATCCCAATTCATGATCTATTCTAAGAGGAGGAATCGGTCTAGTTTGTAGGCTATCTGGTTTCTGCCTCCCCTCCTGTTATTCCAAGTGTGTATTCCATTTGTAGTCTGAATATCTACAAGTCTTTGATCTGCTATCCATTCCCCGAATGCTTCCATGTCTGCCTCCATTCTCCTGAGGCCACCTTTTTTTTTCGCTCAGATCTTTTATCATATTGAAGTCTCCTCCTACTATCCAAGGAGAGGCATGGTAGAGGGAGCGCATGACTACCAAGTTCCAAAGGAAAACCCTGTGTTCATTCTGTATATGAGGCCCGTATACATTTGATAATAGGATCCATTCTTGAGAGCCTAAAATTTGAAATCTCCCTGAGAGGATGCGGGGTATGCTGGTCTAGTCTTCAAATTGGACATCCTCTGGGTTCCACAGAAGTGCTACTCCCCCAGCACTGCCTGTTGCATCTTATCCCATAATCTCATAAAATGGCTTAAAATTTTTCATCACTTCTCTTAGTTTACTTTCCTTTAGTTTTGTTTCTTGGATTAGCATAATATTTGGCTTATCCCTTTTGAGTCTCTCTTTCAAATATCTCTGCTCACCTTTACTATTCAGCCCTCTGATGTTCCAAGTTGTGATTATCATTTTAAAAGTTTTGAGGGTTGTTGGAAGACCTCCGACAATGGTACAACTTTCCCTGAATTCACTAGCATCTCTCCTACCATTTGAATGGTCTCGCTCATAGGCATTCTTCCTCTTTTCCATCCGCCTTTCCCTGTGGTTCCTATTTCTGTGTTCTGGTCTCCTTGTGATCCAAGTTGCTCTGGTTGTTTTGTTGTCCATCGTCCTCGCTTTTCCTTGTATCTTTGGAACATGTCCTTGTAGAGTTGTTTTTGATCCTCTATTACAAACCATTCATCCAGATGCTTCCACTCCTGTAGTAGTTTCTTCATTATCTGTTCTTCCTCTCCTTCTTGTTCCTGTTGCAGGTCTATTTCCATTTGGATCTGTTCCTGAATTCGATCTTGTTCCGTATCATCCTTTTCTCCCTCTTTTTCCACTTCTATGTTCTTTGCTTCCTTGTTATTCTTTCTGTAGTCTTTCTAGATTTCTGTTAGTTCCTCTTCCTCTTCTTCTCGTTCCACCTCTATTTCCAGATCTCACAGGATCCCGAACTGATTCAGATTTCTCTAGTTGCCTTCTGGATTTGGAGGGTTTATTTTGGTCTTTCCTTTTTGAGATCTCTTTCTTTTTTGTACTTCCGTGAACCCTTCTCTATTCCCTTTGTTCATCTGCCTCTCCTGCTCTGTCCTTTTCTTTTCCTCCCCTTGGTTTGGTGGGTTATTTCCTTCATTCAGCGGGCAATGTTTAAACAGATGGCCATACTCATGGCACTGTCTGCACCTAAATGGGATGTGTTCGTAATCGATTGGTTGTTGCCATACTTCATCATGGTATTCAACTTCAATGTGTTCTAGCAGGGATTCTGTAATATTCATGTAGACGCAGATCCTGGCCTATGAAGTATATTTTCCTCTCTTAGTGGTTTCTGTAACCTTTACAAAGCTCCCAATCAAGTTCCCAATTCCTTCTAAGATTTCTGGGTCCCAAAACTCGATCGGAAGTCCAATCAGCTGTACCCAAACTGGTGCTGCTAACATCCTTTCTTTTTCTGGATTGTAACACTCCTCCCATTGCCGCATGAATAGGCCTGTGTTGTTGAACAAATATGGCCCTTCCTCAAATATCCTCTCCTTATCCTCCAGGTTTGTCAATATTACTGTAAAAAACCCTTTTGCTCCTAGTTTGAGATCTATATGGCCTTTGGGTTTCCACTTTAGGCGTATCCATTTCATTAACTCTTTTTCAGACAGCCATGTTCCTACAAACTTGCATATAAGTGCATGATCCTTCATATAACATTTGTATTCTTCCAATTTGTTATTGGGGACTATGAACTAGGGTTTTTTGGAAGCCCTCGGTAGGCATTTTCTTGTTGTTCTCGCCTGCCAGGGTACTCCCATCACCGTTGATGTCTTGCCAGGATTTCCTAGTCCACCATTAGCTCCAACTCGGTTGGATTCCCCTGTCGTGATGTCCTTGTAGGAGGGGATCTCTCCCCCCCCGTTTACTTATGTCATGTCCACGCAGTCTAACTTAGATACTGTGACTGCTCCCCTAGTATTTTCGCCGCTGATCTATTATGTGGTTCTACAGGAGGCCACTGATTCCCTGTACCAGGCTCGGCCCCAGTCTGCCAGGGCACCTGTTCCCTCACCCTAACCCTAGTTCGCCATCGCTCTTCTCGGCTCCATCACGCATTCTCCCCTTCTTTGTAATCTCCGTTTTTAAAAAATTTGATTCACTAGGAAAATTTGATTCATATGTTCACGAAGGAATTTTCCTTGGATACTCTTTAAGAAGCAAGGCCTACAAATTTTACAATAATCATTTGTAGAATATAGTTGAGAGCGTTGATGTAAATATAGATGAGGTTATTCCTGAAAAATAATTTGTTCAAACAAATGAGGAAGACCATATCTTTGCAAATTCAAAGGAAGGCATTACAAAAGAATAGGAGGAGCCGAAAAATCAAAAGGAGGAACCATCTCAAACACCATCAACGACAACCTTAGATTTTGTAAAAAGAACATCATCCAAAAGACCATATCATTAGAGATGTGGATGGAGGAATACAAAATCGAATAAATATGACAAACACACCAAAAGGGAGTGATATCACCTTACTATCCATATTTGCACCAAAGGATTTCACTCAAGAAAGGATCCACATTGGATAAAGATAGTGGAAGAAGAAATGAACCAAATTGAAAAGAATGGAACATGGGAACTAGTACCTCGTCCAAAGGATAAGAATGTCATAGGAACCAAGTGAGTATATAATAACAAAATGAATGAATATGGACAAGACATCATAAACAAGGAAAGATTGTTGTGCTTGAGATACACTCAAATTGAAGGAATTTTCTTTAAAGAGACTTTCAGTATTGTTGCTAGATTAGAGGCTATAGGGACACTTTTAACAGTTGTTTGTTCAAAAGGCTTTAAATTCTATCATATGAGTGTTAAAGAAAAAAACTTTGTAAATGAATATTTGAAAGAAGTATACATGGAACAACCATAAGGGTTTGACTTGTGAGAAAATAAATACTTCATTTGCAAAGTGAATAAGACCTCATATGGATTAAAACAAGCTCCAAGATGTTGGTATGCTAGAATGTATAATTAATTTCAACAACAAGGATTGAAAAGAGGAGATGCAGGAATGAATGTTTACATGAAGATAGAAAAAGGCATTTTGCTGGTCACATTGATATATGTGGATGATCTGACATTTGGCAACAATGATGATGAGATCACTCCAAAAATTTCCCAAGAAATGCCAAATGAAATTGAAATGGAAATGATTAGAGAGTTTTGTTTCTTTCTTGTACTTTAAGTAACTCAAACAAATTCCATAATGTTCATAACACAAACAATACTTCAAGGAGATGGTTAAGTGATTTTGGATGGAATAATGTGTTATTGTAACCACACTTATGATTATAGGTTGCAAGCTAAGTAAAGACAATGAATCCCCTAGAGTAGATACAACTCTCTACAAATCAATTACTGGAGGGCTTTTATATATGACAACTTGCTATTGGGACATCACGGTGATATTAGGAAGGGTGGAGAGATTCTAGTCACCTCCTAAGGAATCACACATGCAAGCAGTGAAAAGAATATTCAAATATCTAAATGGGACTCCCAATTATGGACTACGATAACCTAAAAGCACAAAATTTACCTTGACAACATATCTCAATGTAGACTGGGTAGGATGCATTGATGATTGAAAAATCACCACTACGAATGCACTCTTTATAGGAGGCTATATTGTGTCTTAGCTAAGCAAGAAAAAATCATCTCTATCTCTCTCTACAACTGAATTCAAGTACATAGAAGTAGCATATTGTTGTACACAAATCTTATGTATGGAGGATCCTTAAATGACATCAAATTAGAAGCAAATCAATGTGTCACCATCTACTATTAAAATACCACTGTAATCAACCTCTCAAAATACCCAGTCATGAATTTAAAGACAAAACATATCCCAATCAAGTAGCACTTTCTTTGAGAATAGGTTGTAAAGAAGAACATCAAAATGGAATATGTCAACAACTAAGGAACAAGTTCTGGACATCTTCACAAAATCCCTAACTCGAGAACCATATGAATATCTTTTTCAAAAGATGGGGTCACCTCTCTTGAACCCCATTAAAGCATCCATTTTATATTGATGTTAAAAGGGGAGAGCATGAAAAGGGGAGAAACATCAGGACAAGGGGAGAAACATGATGTCTAAGGGAGTAGCATATAAGGATATTGTTTCCATCAATAACAAAGGGGGAGATTCTTGTAGAATAAATTGTTATTGATTTCAAAGGGATGTCTACGTAAAGAACAAAACTGCATAGGATTAAAGATATATTTAATCCCTTTCTAATGAGATATTACACACCTAAATCCTCTCCATTGAGGAGAAAGAATTTTTTCAAGTTAAAATTCACTTGTTTTTTACCTTTGTATAGTCGACCTACTTAAGAACAAGTCAAACCTTTACCCAACAGACATGTTGGTTTAGCATGTGATTGAACTAGTATAAATAAGAGTTATTACTCCTCCATTTTAGAAGACAACTCATCTAAGAAAGAATGGTGAAGAAGAGCACAGGTCCTTAAAAGAATTGATAAGTTCATATCTCATGAAATTGGTGGCAAAGTGGAAAGAAAAGCATCTTTTGGTTTCTGGTTTTCTTTGGAATTTGGGAAAGGTTATTTGGTGGGATTTTCCTGATTGGGTTTTGGAATATTTTTTTATATTCAATCCCATTTTTTGTATATTGATTTCAACTTCTTTAGGTATTCTCATGCACCTCTACTAGTCCATAACTCAGCGTAGAGTCAACCTGAATTCGACCCTGTAATGAGATTGAGCATTTGTGCCTCAGGACTCTGAAATCGACCCTATAAATGGATGATCTAAAATTTGGCCGTAAGGCCCCTGCAACTCATCCCCGTCATGTGAACAAACCTTATCCCTATTGAGAATAATGTTGACACCTAATCTTTGGGATTAGGTAAATCGATATAAAATTGTGTAAATAGAAAATAAGGAGAATTGGAATATGAAGAGACACTGGGAGATGAGTCCCATGACTCTCTCCCTCCATGTATATATTTGTGATCGGTCTTAATGCAAAATCACAATTTGCTTTGAGGAGTTACCTTCTTCCCTAACATGTTATCAGAGACAGCTCCCAAAATTAGTTATTCTGTTGTAACTCTTGTCATTGTCTATCATTATTCACTGCCATCTACCCCTCTCCCTTAACAGAAAATGTGTCTTGGTTCTCTATCCTGCCATTCTTTATTCTCTGTTCTCCTGTACATTGAATCAAAGTCGTATGATATGCTGACTTTCATCTGTGGATACTTTGTTATGGCATAAGTGTTGTGTTGTTGGGCTGTGGGCTCAAGTTGTTCTAGAATTGAATCTGATTTTTCATCTGAATGTGTCTTGCTACTTGAATTTAGGAACCATTCTACCCTATGGATTTTCACTTACACTAGTTATGCTTATTTACCATATCCTCATTGTGGTGAGTGTTGCATTTGTAAAAAAACTTATACTATAGGTTGTGGGTTTCCAGGAGGTGTTTTTGTTGCTTTTATTACCAGCAAGCCAACTCATCAATATTGATGCACATATATCTCTTGATCTCGTTCATAGACGATAGCAACATGATTGTAGCGGTGTCGGGTCTTTGAGTGGGTGTTTGTGCGCATACATGTTCATGTGTATTGAGCATTTTTTTGTGAGCATACAATTCATGTGTATCAATGAAAATCAAATGACACTTTGTTAAACATATAATAATGACACGAGACATAATAATGGGAAATACAAAATCTCATTCAAGGCCCTTGTATTACGGTGCATAGATGGTTCCTACAACAGTGCTGGAGTGACTGTGGGTGGAGCTTTTGGTTGTGGTTTCCATTGATTATGTTCACCTTTGCTACTTTGTGGGTCCCATAGTTGGTACCTCCATGCAGGAAGAGAAAACACTCTTCATACCTAACAAGTTTCATTGAATCTCCTAGCATGTTGGTATATGAATTCCATATATTTGTTTTGTATGCTAGTATACATTAACTCTTCCATCTATGGTATCACCTCCAAACTGCCCATAATACGTTGAATGGTATTACAATTATCATACTACTCTTAGTGCCTGGTCATATCTCTTATATATATCCATTGCTGATATTATTATAATATTATGTATATATATATATATATTATTATATATATATTATATAATTGTTTACATTTATTACCTTCGCATATACCTCCATAATCCAACATTTACCGCTCCCCCATATAAATTCACAAAGTAATAAAATTTTCATCTATTTATATATAATAATATTATATATATTATATTATATTACAGTGAATTTTTACACAAATTACCACCAAAAGTGCATTTTTGTTTCACAGTATATTGCAAAGAGTACATTTTTTACACAATGCACAAATTTTAAAATGAATTCACTGATATCAGTTGTTCAAGTAGCTCTCTCTAGAAAAGAGAACTATCCTAAATGATCAAGGAAGATAAAACATACTCTCATTTTCAATGAGTTGTGGACACAAGTTTGTGAAGGAGAATGAGATAATGCACCTGCAAATACCACTTCAAATAAGGATATTTCCATTTCGGAAAATAAGAACAACAAAGCGTATACCTTGATTGTAGCACCTGTAAATGAAGAGGTGATTTTGAAATGATTTTGAAGACATAAAGAATTTAAAGGAACTATATGACTCACACTATGAACTTGAAGTTGTCCAATTGATGATTAAATTGTTTAGTCTTGAATTAAAAAATGATGACCCTCTTTATTTTGCATCAAAAGTAAGATCCATTATGCATGATATAAAAACCACTAGCATTGAATTAAACATTCCTCTCATATATTATGTCAACGCACTATATCCCTCTTACTAACATTATCTTGACTGACTACAAGCAAGTGGAAGCCTCAAGGAGATTACCCTTGACTCCCTTAAGAAGAAGTTTACCGAGAGAGAGAACGATTTTGGGAAGAAGACAACTCCTCAATCTTATGAAGAACTTTTGTTTCTCGCACATAGAGAGAATAATCATGCACAAGATTCTTCTAGAGGAAGATGTGGCCGAAGAGGAAGAGGAAGAAGGGATTTTAGAGGCAGGGGGGCAGACAGTTCCAAGAAGAAAACTCTGATCTTCATTGCATATGATGCAATAGAGATGGACATGATGTGTCTACATGTAATTTTCCTTGGGACATAATTGAGCAGGAATGAAATGAAGGTAAAGGTAAAACAAAATTCAAATGGAAAGGTAAAGCACCTGAATCCATTCAATATGTTGTGGCACATTGTAATAATTCAGTAACTAAAGACTTGTTTAATGATTCACTTTCTTCTTGGAAAGATGATTGGTTGCTTGATTCAAGATAAACTTGACACATGAATTTTAGGAGATATTTTTTTTGAAGAATTCACTAAAAATGTTGATGGATCAGTGTATTTTGAAAAGAAGTCAAAACATAATCCATCAGGGCTTAGCACCATCAGTCTCAAACTGCCTGGTCTTCCAGACTTTCTTCTACATGATGTTCTATATCTCTCGGAGCTTATGAGAAACTTGTTGTCTTTGTTCGACATCCTCCAGCAAGGACACTACATCGATATATTTTATGGCAAGGTCGAGCTCACTCACTTGTCATGTCTGGGATAGAAGAAGAAACACTTCTAAAGTTGCAAGGAACCTCTGCTTGTGTACAAAACTTCTCATACAATTTTCACTATGATGAAGATACATTTCCATTAAGTCTTTTCTGGAATACTATATTTGGACACTTTAACTATGTTGGCCATCATTTGTTGAAGAAAAATGGTGCTACTATTTTTCCTACAATTCCTAGGAAACTTAAGCAATGTGATTCTTGTATCTTAGAAAAGCACAACAAATAATGTTTTCATGATTCTCATTCTATAGCACATTGAAAACTTGAACTTATTCATTCAGACTTGTGTGGTCCAATGCATGTTCCTTCTTCAAATTGTAAAAAATATATGATGAGATTTATTGATTACTACACCATAATGTG
Source organism: Pinus taeda (assembly GCA_000404065.3). Taxonomy (NCBI): domain Eukaryota; kingdom Viridiplantae; phylum Streptophyta; class Pinopsida; order Pinales; family Pinaceae; genus Pinus; species Pinus taeda. Next base: position 141,659 of record APFE030332612.1, read on the forward strand.
TTGGGTTTATTGATTGAAGAACAAGTCTGAGGCTTTTGAAACAATCATGAATTTTCATGCATGGATTAAAAATGATGCACAATATGATATTGGCTCTACTCACGCTGATAATGGAAAATAATACACCTCAAATGAATTTGAAAAATATCTTTTCCAGCATGAAATCAAACATCAAACAACTGTGCCTTAGAATCCCCACCAAAACAGAGTAGCTAAAAAAATGAATAGGACAATCTTAAATATGGTATGTTCCACGATGTTTTTCAAGAATTGTAAACCGATGTTTTGGGATGATGGTATTCTATGTGATGTGTATATAAAGAATAGGTGTCCATCTAATTCTCTTAGAAACAATACTCCTTATGAAAAGTGGTATGGTCACATTCCATCAGTGAGGGATCTCACAGTCTTTGGTTCCACCTGTTATGCCTTGATACCTAAGGAACAAAGTAACAAATGCGGTGCAATGGGTCACAATTGTATCTTCTTAGGGTACTCAAATACCTCCAAAACATATTGTCTCTATGATGAAGTTAATAAGAAGTTTATAGTATCTAAAGATTTCACATTTCTTGAGTCTTCCAAGACTGACAATGTTGTTGAGTGGAAGCTTGATCGGTTGGATAGGTTCAAACATGTAAAAGCTTTTCAAGAATTTGATAATGAGTTTACACATCTTGAAGGGGGTATTCCTATACTAGATCAATCTGTCAAATCTTATTTTGAAGCACTCTCTCTGCCACATGAAGCTCCAACCACTAATGACACTTTGAGTGATGTGATTCATAGAATTGGGAGACTAAATATTGATTTTGACCCACTTCAGTCAACTAAGCAACCTGGACCATCTTAGAAAGCTCCTCCAAAATGGCCGACAAAGACACTTGAAAGTGTTCATATCGATGATATTGGAAAGACAAGAACAAGGAGCTCTAGTAGACATAATGGAGATGATGTAGATGGTTATGATTCACCAGTTGATATGGAGCTTTCTTATGATTCTGAACTAAATTTGTCTACAGATTTTGAACCAAATTCCTTCAAAGAAGCTTCTTCTCATGATGAATGGAAAGAAGTGGCAAACAAATAATATGATGCCTTGATAAATAATGACACCTAGAAGTTGATTGATCCTCCATTGGGAACCAAACTAACAGGCTGCAAGCAAGTCTACAAGAACAAGTATAAAGCTGATGGCTCACTTGACAAGAACAAGGATAGGCTTGTGGAAAAAGGTTTTGCATAGAAGGAAGGGGTCGACTATGAGGAAAATTTTTCCCTCGCATAAAAATGGGCTACCATACAAACAATCTTTTCCTTGACATCATGGAACAGTTGGAAAGTCCATCATATGAATTTAAAAATTGCTTTCTTAAATGGATATATGAAAGATAATATTTTTATGTCCCAACCAAAAGGATTTGTTGTGAAGGGTCAAGAACATAAAATATGAAATCTTGTAAAATCCTTGTGTTGCCTTAAGAAATCTCTACTTACCTAGTACAAGAAGTTAACTGAGCATCTTCTCAAACTCAACTTCAAACATTATGATCTTGATGATGCAACTTTGTTCGTCAAGAAAGTTGGAAAATTAGTTATATATCTTGTGGTGTATGTAGATGATCTTCTAATGATAGTGAAGAATGAGAGGTATATTGCATCCATAAAGAAGGAATTGAGGAAATGTTTTGGAATGATAGACTTGAATATGTTCATTATTATCTTGGTGTTGAAGTAACTCAACATCCAAATTTTATATTCCTCTCTCTGAATAAATACATTGGAGATATGTTGAACAAGTTTCGCATGATTGAGTGCAATCCTTTAAATATTCCAATGGAACATAACTTAAAGCTCACATCCACTGAAGGAAAGAAATTTGAGGGTGCAACAAAATATAGACAACTTGGAGGAAGTTTAAACTACCTGACTACTACTAGACTAGAAATTTTATTTGTTGTTAAAATCCTCTCCAAGTTTAAACAAAATCCTTGTGAGGGACATTAGTTTGCTGCGAAAAGAGTTCTAAAGTACTTGAAGGGAACTCAATACTTTGGACATAAGTATACATAGGTAGGCAACTTAATCTTGATTGGATACTTTGATTCAGACTTTGATTGAGATAAATAATTTGGGCTGTATACTTCAGGTTATTCTATGAGTCATGTATCAGGAGTTGCCACCAAGAGGTCACGCAAATAATTAGTCCTAGTGGATTCCACAACTGAGGAAAAATATGTGGCAACAGCTGAAGAAACAAAGGAAATTGTGTGGCTCAGGAAAATTTTGGAAGATTTGCAGGAGAAACAAGTGCATTCAACTCCTCTCATGATCAGCAACACTCTGCAATAAAGATGGCCAAGAACCAAAAGTTCCATTATCAAACAAAGCACATCAATACAAAATACATCTAATTCAACATCATGTTGTGGCCAAGACAATTCACCTATGCCATTTTTCCACAAATAAGCAGATTGCAAACTTCTTCACTAAAGCACTTCTAAGAGAAAAGTTTGAAATATTCAGAACAATGCTTGGACTCACCAACATCCCTTCAGATCAAATTGGGTGAATTTTGACACCTAGTCTTTGCGATTAGGTAAATCCATGTAAAATAGTGTAAATAGAAAATAAGGAGAATTGGAATATGAAGGGACACTAAAAGATGAAGCCCATGAGTCTCCCCCTCCATGTATATATCTATGATCATTCTTAATGCAAAATCATAGTTTGCGTTGAAAAGTTACCTCCTATCCTGTCAAATAAAAATTCGGCTATGTGGCAAACATTAGATTTTTTTACAAAGACCATTTTCAACCTTGATTTGGAAGGAGACTTTGAACTTACATTAGATGTAGTTTTCAACCTCCCCTTTGACTTGGATTTCAAACATTCTAGTGCAAAGTTGAATACATTATAATATAATATTTTGGAGATCATTTAACACATGAAATTATGTGTTGGTAAGTTTAGGAGGTTTTGTTGAGACAACCTTTTGAGCAATCATTAGCCAATGTTGGAGGATGTTTTGAAGCATCCTTGAAGCCTTGTTGAAGTATACTTTTGGAGCACATTTGAACCAAAAATTTAAAGTATTCCTTGGAGCATACTGGAGACATTTTCTACAACGGATTTGAAGAGTCACAGACTAGAGTTTGGGAGCAGGCTTGGAGAAATCTTGAGAAGAATTTGTAGCCTTCATCAAAGAAAATCTTGGGGAACATTTTGGAGTAGACTCTTGGAGATTTCTTGAGCATATTTTGAAGCATTTTTGGATGACATCTTGAAGTAGTGTTGGAGTAAGATTCTGAAGTGAATTGGAAGTGTTTAGGTTGGAGCCTAAGAGGATTGGTTTCCTCATTGAAAATAGGTTGGTACCTAGGTTTGTGTTTCAGGATTTGATTTATCATTCAAGGTTGGAGCCTACAAGAAATTATAAATTTTGTTGGGTTGGAGATTGAATATTTTAGGATTGGAGTCCCCCACTATCTTCATTTTATTATAATAATAATAAATAAAATAATAATGATGATGATGTTGTATTTATTGTATTCTAGTTTAACTTGTAATAAAAATATTAACTGGCATAATATAACAATTGAAATAAATACTAATTCACTTCCCTCTCAGTATTTTCAACATGTATATAATATACTATCCTCTTAATATCACAAGCTAGAGTACTCCAATTATATATAATCCTTAGTTGTGGATTCACATCAATCAACAACAAGTCCTACCTGAAAATCAAAATTATAGAGAAGAATAACACAAGGCTACTCTTACCAACTCCAAAGGACTGACATGAATATAAGACACCACCAAGCCACCGTTGATCTCCCATTTCATCATATAATTCTCTTGGATGTTATCAAAGATTACAACACACAAGCTCCTAGTCATTTTCATTCCTCCATTACATATGTTTAATATATGTTTACATTAGTCAAACTTTAAGACATTTCTTGTAAAGAATATAAATGTTCCATGATAACCCTAGAACTAGCCTTTCGAGCTTCGTATTCCTCCTAGGGTTTCTATTCCACAAACCCTAGGTCTTGTTCTCATGTATCATATAAGCTCAAAGATATTGGATAATTTTCAATGTAAATCAAAATTATATCAACATAAGATTCAAGTCTTCTTAAAGCAAATGTCACTTCAATATCTAACACCCATCCACTCCTTTAGTAATCCGTGTTTTTTTCTAGGGTTTACATCGAACACAAACCTTAGGTATTTATTCGTACAAATCTTATTCATGAAAATTACAAAGATATAATAATGTGATAATGAGTATAGGAAGAGTGAATAGTGACAATGATTCTCTCCTACCTTTGTATATAATAGGTGAGGGAGGCCAACATAAATCATGGACTATATACACACTAGTAACCCTAGACTTAATTTAATATGGAAACCACACATAGATCTCTCTAACACTCAGAGAATGATGAGTGTCATGCTAGAGTTTACTCATCCACAATGTGTTGTTCCCTTTAAGGATGATGCCACCTAAGCCCAATACCCCTTCTCCAAGCTAGTGATCTATCCAAACAGTTGTTAGCTCGTTACTCCCTCTTCCATTTTGGTTTTATATCCATGTATCTTCATGCAATGTAATACTTCTCTTGTTATATGCCCCATCTTTTCTTGTATTCAATGCTCTTCAATATTTGTGTCAAGTAGCAACATGTTTTAATGCTTCTCCTCAACATATGTGTATAGAACCATAGAAAATTCCATAAAAAAATTCTCACAAAAACAAGCATCGTCGATTCAATTATCCATATTGCAAGACATTTACCACATGGCCTTGTTCTCTTAGGGATGGGTGCCCTCCACCAAGTTCCTAACGCTCAAGCTCGTCAATAAGTAGCTATTATGATAAGTGATAAACTCCCTTATTATGTACACCCAATGGGTCAATCATCATGTCACAAAAGATAATATCCTCCTAAGTAAATAAGTTATTCTTGCCTTCTACCAAAAAGCAAACAACATTCAATCTACAACATTAATATGTCCATCAAGCATTACAAACTCACTGAGAAAACCTAACACCCTCCTAACTACATAAAAACACTTACAAATAATTTAACTATTACATTTACAAAAACATATATATTCTATCTTTAGATTTTAAACTTGTGACCTCTTTAAAAAAAACACATACTCTTAATTTAAATTATTTAATTTATATCTCTTCGGCGATCAATAAAAAAAACCACAAGATCTTCTTAATCATATTTATATTTATTATCCCAACCTACACTTTAACATGTGTGACAAATCAATCACCAAAATCAATATTTCAAATCCCTGTTATTTATTTTTCTCTTTGGTAATTAACTTTTTTTTAAATTTTATAAACAAAAATGTAAGTAATATTGTTGTTGGGAACTTCTAAAAACTTGTATATTTTATATTTTATTAGAAGAATGAACACTTCACGAGTAAAAAAAACTTAACTCACGCTTCATAAGCAAAATCTAGGTATCACATTTTTCATGACGGATACTGGATGAATGAGGGAACATATAAGAGCCATTGATTGTGCAGAAACTAGCTATCAAACATGGGATTCCAATGAATTGCTGCCGGATTTTGACCAGAAAAATCCGCTAGAAAAACTTTCAAAAAGTCGCGTTATAGACTACTGACGTATTGTCGTGTAATGATCAAGCCGTGAATGGATGTATGAATATAAAATTCAGAAACCGAATAAATGGTAACCAACGAATACTCCACGAATATGATTTGCGTCGTCCTACTTATTGCATGGATTTTATAATTCAAGAACCCACGTGAAGAAACACTTGTCGACTCATTTTATTCAAAGTACAAACCACATTTTCTCACCCTTGGGCCAATGTACAGGTCGATTATCATTATACAGAATCTCATGTATAATCTCACTCAACCCTTGCCTTTATTTAAAATTTAAAGGAATAATTGTCATGTCCAAATTTTCATAATTAGATGTGATAATTGGTGAGCCAACCAGAAGTCATACCTTTTAGAATATTAGTATATCCTTTCATACAGTGGAATAAACCAGAAGTCATCATCTTAATCCGGCCTTCAAGAATGATAAGACAGTTTAGGTGATGTTTATAATGGTTAGGTGTAGTCCATCTATATGTGATTAGATCCATATGTTTGAGGATAATATAAGGTTCGTATTAACTTTAAAAAAATTGGTGTTTTTTTCCTTTTTATAGAAGGTATTTGTAGATGATTAGAGATGACAGAACATTTTATTTTATTTTAATCAAAATAATGTAGTCTATTACATATATTATTTTTTTCCAACGGAATAAAGAATATCCACCTCGGTTGTTGAAAGTAATGATGTTCGGCTTGTTACTTTATATTATTTTGAGATAACACCAGATTTTTAATGAGAAAATAAATACTGTCTACATAGGTTATTGAGGTGTTGTTCATTTCTTAAATGTTAGAAAAGCATAGCTAACACCAGGTCCACCTCTTAAATCTTAGAGGGGCCTTAGAAAGTATGGGACAACTGAAAGTATGGGACAATTAATAGGGGTATTTTTCTATAAATTATTTGAAAGTGTTATTATATCACCATTCTACTAAGTTAACCACTAAATCCATTAGATATGTCATTTTCAAGTAACACAACTTAAATAATATTTGAGACATCCATTGATCACTTCTAAGTAATCATTAGTGTACGGCTAATATGTGGTATTTAGATTTAATTAAGTATCTTGAAGTTGAAAGGACCATTGCCAAAAATTGTTTGTGAAGTTTGGATCATAATCAATCACAATGAATGTGGACATTCCATGATTTTCCATTGAAGACTTTCTCTATTATGGAGGTCTTTAATGAATATTGTAAAAAATAAAATTGAACATATTTGGAAAGGTGAAAATAAACTACCACTATCACTAAGTTTTTAACTAATTTCATAAACCTAGTTTTGAAACCCATATAAGTGTCATCCCTTAAAGTTGCAATAATGGACAAGGATTGTAGGGCTCATGGAGGAATTTGTTCCCTAATTTTAGTAAACCCACAATGAAATTCATACAAATGTCATCCCACATAAGTGTAGCAATGAGTAAGGGTTGTAAGAATCCTAGAGGCTTTACTATTTCATGTGTGCGGGATTGGTAGGTACCACATTCTACCAAAATCATGTGAATGTCCTTTATACCTTCCCATAAGAATTAAGTCTTAATCCAATCATTGATTTTTAAAAATAAAATGGCATAGTATGGAAATGAAGTGTAAGTCTGATAACACTTTGGATTTGAATGAGGAATCTTGGATGAAAACAATATGGCCTTTATAGTAAAGCTCATCTACTTTCCATCTGAAATCTAGATGTGTTCCTATGGGGCTACTTGTAGCTAGTGGATCATGTGTATGATCTTGGCATATTCTAGCCATTCTTGATATGCCCCATATAGATAATTAGACATTATGATAGGTAAGGAATATATGGACCCTTTCTCATCATATTTCATAAATACAGCATTAGCCACCAACTTTTCCTTACACTTATTGTAGATAATTTCATAATCACAACCTAACATTTTGGTGACCCACTTTTTCTATTCTCAGGAGTATAGCCTCTATCAAAAACAATATTTCAAGCAAATATGGATTTTTTTAATCTAGAAATGACACACCACAAAATAATCATGCCCCATATCAAGTATATGAATATGAAATTTCTATCTCTTAAGTGGATTTTCCTAAGTTTCTATCATATTATTGTTTACTAGAAAAGCAAAGAAAGTATCCCTCTTGTAGTAACATAACCCCAAATACTTTTTTAAAGGAATCACTTTCCAAAACAATATTCTTACATAGGGAAAGGATTGGTGTTGCACACATAGCATCTTTTAAATTCTAAAACACATTTTTATCTGCCTCATTCTTACTCAAAGAATTATTTTATAGCATGTCAATTAAAGGAATATCAGATTTACCATAGATTTGGTAAAAATTATGATGTTAACTTGTGAGGTCAAGAAAACCATACATATTTTTAAAGGACTTTAGGGAAGGTCAATATTTAATTACATCAATTTTCTTCTGATCCACATGTACACTTTGCCCACTAACAATGAGTTCTAGATAATAAAGTTTTAGATCACCAAAAGCACATTTAGAATGATTGAGGAATAGTTGGTAATGATGGTAGAGTTGTAATACTCGATAGACATGTGGCACATGAGTTAACAAATTTTTTCTATAGAGAAAGATATAAAAAAATAATAAGAAAAACATTGTAAAAGGGACTTAAATATGTGTTTCATGAGGATTTGAAAGATGGAAGATACATTGGAAAGATAAAAGGTGTTAGCAAAAATTCAGAAGGAAAATCATGTGTGTAAAAAGTAATATTTAAACATGTTCTCTTCCTCCGCACAAATTTTACAATAACTAGATGGAAAATCAAGTTTGCTAAAGACTATGCTCTATATATCTCAACCATGAGCAATCAATGACTATAATGGAAATTTATCATGAACTATAGGGTTATTGAAAATTTGAAAATCATGACACATGCTCAAAGTGCTTTATTTCTTAGAGACCATCACAAATGGATAAAAGTGAGGACTATTGCTAGGAAAATGATATTGGTAGCCAATAACACATGTATGGTCTTTTCAATTTCCCTCTTTTGGTCAAAAGGATGATGAAATGGCTAAACATTTGATAGTAGACCACCTGGAAGTAGCAGTGCGCTATGATCATGCTCTTGAACACTTGAAGGTGGAAATCCTTGGGGGTGATCAAAGACTTTTTCATGTTCATCTAATATTAATTTAAAATATTGATGAAATGAATGAGAGACATTATAAAAATCTTGGATAACATGTAATTATGCAATAATGTTAAAATCAACCATTTTTAGAAGCTTTCCTATATTCTAGGAGATTATGATTGATGGAGAGGTTTCTTTGACTTTTGAGCATGTACATATTTTCATCCTTCTAAAAATACATGTATAATCCAAAGAAGTCAATGAAAATGTGTCCCGATGTTTGTATAAATTCATCACCCAATACAATATATCAATAACCCATTTCATTGGAAAACATGTGATCTTTAAGGAATACTCACCCATTTGAGGTTTCTCATTTTCACACAAAGCACAACATTTCATGGATCCCTGAGTAGCAACCATAATTTGAAAGTTGTTAAGAGCATGTACATAATAATGTAATTCTTGGGAAAAATAATGATGAATGAAATCCCATGTGTTGGACCTATCAATTATGGTAATGACCTTCCACAACTTGATATAATGAAACAAATTTAATGTATGAGGAGAATAAATTCTAATCAAAGCATCTAGGCATATTTGGAGTGCTTCACCCTATCAGTCTAAAAGAAGATATTCCTCGTGATGGGAGTGACTTCTTCCTGAATTCCATCATCAACGTCCTTAGAAAAAAAATGTCCTAAAAATGGACATGAATAATTTCTACTTGTTTAAACGTTTATATTCTAAATAATGTTTTTCATGAAAATTGTAGCTAAGATGCTTTAGTTGACATCCCGCCATTTTGTCCCATGTAAATTTGTGTCATTGAGGGGTAAGGAAGGATAGTGAGGAGCTACCATATTTGAATGGGGATGTCAAAGAGCATTGCCTATAACTTAGGCATGGAGAGAGGGATATTGGACCTCCAACAAATTAGATAAATGGACTTTGATTTCCCCTGCAAGACCATTAACAATGTTCTTTTAAAAAAATTATCAATTTTCTTTTTGTTCCAACATACAAATTTTCAAAAGCATTATTATAATCTTCTACTAAGCCTCTTGGGAACAATTGGGTAGGTTGGCCGAAAAAATTGTATCTTTAATAAAGGAGTAATCTAGTCTTTATCAAAGCTCATGGCAGGGGCGGGGTGGGGCAGGGGGGGGCGGCGGGTTAGCTCAATTGAAGATCCATGTTTTATGAAGTACTATGTAAACCATTAGATCTAATGTTCAAATCACCCATGGGTCAAGCCAAAAAAAAAAAAAAAGTCATTCTCAAACTGCCTCCATGTAGAAACTCATGAAGATGCATTCTCATGAAATTTCCATCACTAACAACATTCCCTATCCAAATAGAGGATGCTAATTATTAGCTCCATTATTTCGTCTATTATGACACTAAATAAAAGTAGTGTTGCATTGGGTTAACCCAACTAGACAAATATAATCAATCAAAACTTAATTAGATCAAGTTAAGTGATGTAAGGCTTTAGTTGTGGGAATGGTTAGAAAATAAGATGTGATTAGTGGGATATTCTTCACCCTTAATGTCCTTAACCTTAAAGGGTTCTTCATTAAAGATATTGTGGCCCTCCTCAGATTTACCCTTTAGATTCACAGTTTGATAAAAGAAAATGCTAACTCTTGTAGTGAGGGAAGACATATCGATTTCATTTCTACTAACTAATTGGGAGAGTCAACTATTCTTTGTACTTACTCCATGGATACCATGTTGTGGGTGTTTGTTGTGGGACCATTGGGTGAACTAAAGAGGTTATTCAAGAGTTATCCCAACATAATCAGTTTCTTAAGAAAAATCCATGGAAAGGGGTCACAAGTGATAGCCTATGTGGATCTACACTAAATTGATTTATTGTGAAGTGACTTCATGGTCATCATCATCATGTAAATATTATTTTGAGCTCTTGTAATTGTGTTGGAAGATACCAATCGATTTTCCTTTTAAATTTAGACAAATTATTACTCTCTGTCGAGTATTAAAGCATTAATGAAATTTTGAATTTCTTGGTATTATAACTTATGTAGGAATTCTGCTTCTTGTCTTATAAATCTAGGGTTTATAGGAAGATACTAGAGCTTGAAAGGTCCTAAGGACAAAGGGGTAGCATGTCCTATATCTCTCTAACATAATGGAGGGTTTCTAACAATACTATTTGGCGAAACCATTTACAACACCAACTAAGGAGTACAAATCATATTTTTAGTTATACTACTTGATTTGTTAGTATGTGAAAGTGGTTTCCCTAAGCGTTTTCATTGATGTATTATACCAATAGGAAAACTAATAGATTTATCTTAACCTAATTGTGTCGAGAGGTGGATTCTATAGCGGAGTATGACCCTGATGTGTAAGTATGTTACATCCTCGAAAAATAATAATTTTGGCCAAAATATTAGCTTGAACCTTAAATTATATATAACTTGGATATTTATATTATATGTAACTTTTTAATTTTATTAATGAGCTAAGATTAGTTATTAAAATATAAATTTGAATGGATAATAAATTATCTCATCCGTTTAATAGTTGTTTTGTCATACACATGAATCATGATAAAGAAGGTTTACACCTCAAGGGATTTGATCCCTCTTGACACATGATAGATTCGATGTTAGATGGATCTTTTTAGTTGTTCCTATGGGGCTTCTAATATAACTAGAGATACTAAAGATAGTTTCATATATAGGCGTTGTTAATGTGGTACTACTCAAAAGTGTATGAACAAAGGTTACAAGCTTGTCAAACTAGGTGATATCTATTATAGTTTATGTATGTATTCTTTCCCAATCATAGGTTTACTTTTTAAATATGTTATTTAAGGTTGTGAAAGCATGTTTGTAGCTTAAACTAAGATTAAAATTGGAGTGTGTTTTGACATAATAAAGTATTCTAATACCACATGTTATGTTTCTTGTTAGTTGAAATAAATTATTTAGAGAAAAATAGATAGAATATTAGATTTGGACAACAAATAAATATAGCATAAAAATGAAATATAAGTACATAAAGAAAATAAGCACAAGTAGAATTAACACCAATAAGAAAACATTTTATTCATATTCACAACCAAATGCAATTTCAACTCGTCTCTTTGAGGAGGCAACCTCCAACATTAGTAGAGCGCCAAATATAATAATATGTACTTTACCACTAACTACACGGCTTCTACCATAATTTATAGTCTCTAATTCACCAAAACTATAACCACCTTGTGATTTAATATAAAACTTATAGATTATTTAATATGACCATTTACATTTATTGGTTTCACACTATACTAAATTATTGGGCTTGTAAGTAGAGCTGACCCTAAATACATTAAACGACAATCTATTCTAGTAACCTAGATAGTTAGATTGCGAACCTAATAATAATATTAATGGTATGTTTTTTACTCCATAAATGCCCAATGGTGGTCACTAATTTGTTGAGAATTAGTTTTAATCAAAAGAGCTTTCAATTAAAAACATGTTAGAATGGAACTATGATCCATTGACGCGCTATCTCTTCTAATCCTTTAATGTAATAAATGTGCACACAACAATTTAAAATTATTTAAATTTTAACATCTTTAACGCTGGACTCTGTCGCTATCCTTTCACCTTTTTGAGCATATAAATCCAAACCGAGTCTACCTTCAATGTGAGCCGAATCAGTGCCAGTCTCCAGATTCCGACTCTACCTTCAATGTGAGCCGAAGCATAAGCTTATAACTATACACATGGCCTTCGCTGTCATCGACAAAACCAAAAAAAGCTTCAACTAAATTAAAAATAATAATGGCGGGAAGGCTACGGTGGTGTTTGGCACACAAACACGGGCTTTTACAAGCGGTATTGGAAAAGGCGGTATCTATTTATGAGAGTTTATGACACTGGGGGCAGCGTTCGCGAGGGCTGGTGGGGCCATTGGCATCGCTCTGGTCTCTTTTCTGTCCATCGGCACCCATCACCACTTATATTCAAGTTGTTCCATTTCCAACTCGGAACAACTCCGCATCAATCCTATGTGACGTTATACCTAATCTGCCACCACCTTCTGCTCTTGAAGCTGTGCCACTGAAAATCCCATCTCATCTCATGCCAAAGTGGGGTTCAGTCACCTGTGATTTCTTGTCAGGGAGAGAAGGGCTTTTTAATGGTGGTTTCCAAATGAGCAACCAATCAATACAACTATTTTCCCACTTCTCTTTTGGGGCCTTCGAGTTGACAGTTGGCTTAAGGTCCCAGTGTCCACGTCCCTTGTCAACGAGTATGCAAGGGAAATTAGTTTGTAGGTTGAAATCATGACTTCATGATAATTCGAAGACGCAGAAATTGATACTAGCAAATATGGTAAGTGGGTTATTATTGCTTTTTAAGCTTTAGATTTTATAGGACGTGGTTGAGTGTGGAAGTTATTTGCTCCTATAAAAACTTGTTTCGAGGAATGTTTAATTTAACGTAATTTCGATAATATCATCCACAGTAATTGGGTAAATCATTATTCCATTTAATATATATTATAAATTTCACCTAAATTTATTATATAAAATTCATTAAATTTTACGTTTAAAATATTTTAATATAAATATTAAAACTTTAAACTTTGTTTTAAAATTTTTGATATATTTATAAAAAATAATATCACTTTATTTTAATATTTTTATAACACATTATATAATATATATATATATATTATATATATATATATTATATTCATAATTCATATTGTAAGAAAATTATTGGGCAGAGAGCGCGCTCTTATCTCCACTATGGAGAATTTTATTTGCCTTGTCCTCAAATACAATAAAAATTAAATTAAAAATTAAAGCTTATATAATAAAAGTAAAAACTTTTTTTTAAATAAAATAATAAATAATAATGAAATAAATGTTTGAAATCAATATAACTCATGGTTATTACCCATGGTATTCATGTATGGATACTCTGTATTAATGAGGAGAAATACACTGTTATATCCATCTTAACTCTCATCTAGGTCCAAAGTTAAGATAGATATAGGCTAATAGTATGAAGTAGGTGTGTAATTCAATTTTTGTATGCATAAAGTTTCTATGATATTTATAAAAGTATGAAATTATTTATAGCAAATATATATTCTAATTTCCATTATAAATAAAATATTTTAATCCTCTTTAAATAAAATATTTTTGTATCAATCTAGTATACATATAGATATATATTGATTGATTAAAGTTAAAAAAAAAATGTGATGGTGATGATTATTAATCTGAAAATAATAAATGAAAACAATTCAAGAGACAAGAGCTATGGAAAAAAAGGCTTTTAGCCGGATTGTATGTTCATAGAAAATAATGATACATTATTCGCACACAGATGAGGCCTTGTATTATAGAATTCAGGTTCTCATAACAAATTACCAATTTGGCTAATTGGTTGAACCTTTTCAATAACTTTCTCCACAATATGTCCATAAATATATCCACAAATATCTTAGCTGATTTTGTGTGATTTCATCCCTAACTTCTCACATTATCCTCATCTTTGGTCATATGTAGACTTTTAGAATAAGCTTACTTTCATGATTTATATTCATTATTTTGTGAATACTTGGACTTATTGATTGTTTATGTGAGTATAAGGCTAACATTCCCCTCCTCAATCCTAACCCTAGTGGTACCATTTCGAAGTCTTTATGTTGAAACTCTTGAGCTTAGCCTCAATGAAGAACTTCCTAAAAAACTACCAAATCTGGATGCCAAAAACTCTAATATGAAGAGAGCGAACCAAGAGAAGTGAATCAGATGCAAGTTTGATAAATCCCTGAAAATGCTCGATAACTCAATCTAATGCCAAGCTACAATGAAAAATGATATATTATCATTTTCTAGGTCCAATGACTATCCAAGTGAACAAAAATGCACACATTTGCTCTCAATCAACATCCCAATCGCTTGTCCATTGATAAATTTTTACTCCCCCTGGAAAATTGTGTTGTTGTCGAAAATTTCAGTCTCGCAACCATCATCATGAATTCAATTTCAATTTCATCATCAATTCCCTCCTTTGTCAGCTAAAAGGAGAGACCATAACCATTTGCATTCATTTTTAACTCCCCCCCTTCGGATGTAGGAGAGTTTCACTGTTGTATTCCACCTTTGAGGTGCATGGGAGTACCATCTTTTGGACATACAATCTCTTGGTTCAATTAATATCTCAACCACACACCAATCTAGGAAGCTAATTAGTTGGAGAGAATCTCTCAACAAACTAGGCCTCAACAAAATCCCAAATACTAGGAACAGACTCCTGTACATAGAATGAATCACAACAAGGACAAGTAGGAACTATATTTTTCCAAGTCCCCCATTTAATGAGTACTTGTCATAATCTCAATTAGCAAAGTCTAATTGTGGTCTTATTATTTTCATACATGATCAAAATATAATATTTTGACGTCCATATAAAGGAACAACCATCTACCGGAATGGATGAGTACCAACCGCTACAATTGTCAGTCTATTATGATGTCCTCTGTGTACATGGTTCATTCAAACATTATCTGCATATCTATACCTGTACCTATGAATCCCCTTCAATCATCGTCATCATGGGTTTTATTGAATTACTCATAACCATGCTCTGGGTTTTATCAACTTGCCCTAGACCATGCCCAAGGTTTTGTTGGTTGACCTAAACCATACCTACAAGAATCCCTATCCACTTCACTCTCACACGTGATTTCCTGCATACCACAAACCTACATTGCAAAGTGGTTTTTGGCCTACCACAAACCTGCACTTACATACACTATCACAAGTGGTTTCTCGCTTGCCACAAACCTGCACTTACATAGTGGTTTCTAGCTTATCACATACCTATATTTATAAAGTGGTTTTAAGATTACCATGAAATTTATCGGGGTACACATGCCTCAACAGGTTTACATTACACACTCCAACTCATGGAAGTATTAGGTACATAATTTCCAAAGACCACTATAAAAACATCCTAGACTTGCTTACTAATTAATGTATGTGACACGCAATACACCATCATCAGGAGTCTATTCCACAAACTCACACAAAATTTAACATACCTGTCCATCATCCTTTAATCTCTCATGTAGCAACCTTGATGCCATCTTTAGTGTCATGTCTTCATCATATCTAGTAATCAATAGTTCTTGCAAATTTACGTATTTTTGGAATGACCAATTTCAACACACACTCATAATTGTGACAATAGTTGGTTAGACCAATGTCACTACAACAAACATATAATGTATTCAACCAAATCTACATTAATGTATTTTCACATGAACTACATGCATAATGCATTTTTACATGAAATACACGCATCTTGACAAAATCATGGTTGAACTCAAGGCACCATGTGATTGTCAGTAAAAAAGATAAGATAAATATATAATCCACTGAAATCATAAATGTTCACAAAGTCAAAGTTAGATTTAATGTAGTCTCATAGGTACACGCAGCAGTCATTAGACGAAATTTTAGCCTAAAAGTGCCCATGAAATTTTTAGGTAATTTCCATGCCATAATATGTAAACCAATCAAAATCCTTCAAATTTAAAAAGAGTTACATGTAAATATTTTGGAGGGAAAAGAAGAAAAACTACTTCTTTTAATTTTATTTTTTGCTTATATCCTTATAAGTTCGCTCAAATTTCAAGTGTAGACACTCATTGGATGCAAAATTAAATTACGCATCCAATGAATACACATCATGCATACCTTTGAGATGACCCACATTGATAAAAATTGAAGATACATTAAAAAAGCATGTTTAACACGCTTTTTTAATGTATCTTGATTTTTTGTCAATGTAGGTCTTCTTAAAAGTATGCATGATGGATACTCATTAGATACAAAAATTAATTCACCATCCAATGAGTGTCTAAACTTGAAATTTCAGTAAACCTATAAGGAGATAAGCCAAAAATACAATAAAAAAAAAATAAAAAATAAAAAAAATAAAAAATCTTCTTTTCCCTCCAAAATTCATAACTCTTATTTTATTATTTTAACTATTATTTTATTATTTTTCCTTATGAGACCACTTTTAGGATGGAATTTACTCTAATGGTATCCTAGCAACCACACCACGTGACATAGATCTGTGCTCACTGCACCATAGTCATCTCTCCATCATTGTCGACAGACAACTAATACCGGCACACAAGGCATGAGTTGTTCAACTTCAACCATGGTTGAATGCAATCAGAATGGAACATGTGCTTACATGGCATCTGACATGCCTCGCTTCCTATTTCAATCTCCTCCTAGTGATAGCTGAGGTGCTCTTTGGAAATTTTCATGGCAGGCATGGCCTCAACGACAAAACTCGAAGTCAGTGGTGTGTTCTAATGATTCGCATCGTTCTCTGCCAGACGTTGGATCAACTAGTCAAACCCTGGTCACATGAAATAATCACCGAAGACCTCAGGCATGGGAACAAAAAATCCCCCTTCCTCATTCTCTTCATGCTCAAGAGTAAAGGGGTTCATTAAAAGAACTCTTTGAGTACCTCCTAAGACTCGATTCCTGGCCACAAAAGTGCCTAGGGGTTGCAAAAAGTGAAGAATCGGTGACCTTTAAACTACAAACATCGTAGGCCTTCTACCCTGAAGCTCTCGAGCAACTTCCCCACTTAATTCAGCAATCACCTCTTCACTTAGGGTCGAGTGAGAGCTGTGAGACCGGGAATAAGCTTCTTAGGTCCATCCACCTTCGATTCATGTCAACTCCTATTTTTATTCTCTCCAGAAATGCATATGTTTTAACATTTGAAGAGGTCATCTTCTTTATCCCATCCAAGAATTCCACTGCCATTTTACTTTGTATCACCAAAGTTTTCCACTGCAAGGAAATTAAAACTACAAAGTTTTCCATTAATCATAAATATCACCTTTGGTCAACATAGATACCTAATAATGTATAAGGAAAAATAATATTTGAAGTAATTAAATTGTAGAAACCCTTGTTCATACACGAGCTACAACTTCAGCCAGTAATCCATGATTTCATGGGCACCCCCCCCCCGGAGATCCACAATCCGAAAAATAAAAAATTATCCATATCTAGATTAGTTCATGCATGCCCACATTCTCCAGGTGTTGTGTAGTTTGGAGGCCCATGCATAACAACTTATCAAGCCTCGTTTCTTGTAGTATTCTAGATACTCAATCAAGATTTCCTAGTAAACAAAGTTGTGATGTTACATATCTCAATGGCTTAATAGAATTCCTGAATGGTGTAAGCACTTGAAGTTTAAATGATGACAACGCACCTCGCATACAACTCCATGACACAACCCAACTCAATTTCTCTTGAATCAATTCCACACACACTTGAACAATGTGATGAAAAAATAAAACTTAACATACTACTACAAAACATAAAAGGAAATACATCTCGAACAAATACATATACTCTTCATTTCCCTCGTCTCAGGAGGGTCCAAGGCACAAGACCATATGGGCTCTGATACCAATTGAAACTAATAAATCAAAAAAAAAAAAATCAGGAGACAGATGCTTTGGTGGAAAAGGCTTTTAGCCTAATTGTATATTCATAGAAAATAATGATACAATATTCACACATAGATGAGGCCTCATATTATAGAATTGAGGTTCTCATAACAAATTACCAATTTGGCTAATTGGTTGAACCTTCTCCATAACTTTCTCCACAATATCTCCAGAAATATCTTAGCTGATTTTGTGTGCTTTCATCCCTAACTTCTCTCATTATACTCATGTTTGATCATACATAGACTTCTAGAGTAAATCTACTTTCATAATTAATAATTCAATTATTTCATTATTTTGTGAATACTTGGACTTATTGATTGTTTATGTGAGTATGAGGCTAACCTAATGTCCACTAATGTCTAAATGTTTTCACATATAATTTCTTTAATGATTTTTATATAATCAACATATAACATTTAAAAAATCATAATAATTAAAAAAAAATTTAATTATTGATAATTTCAAATAAATTTATTTCAATATTAGTATTTATGTGGTTTACTTTGGGAGAAATGAACTTTTCTAAATTTTCATAAGTGGAGTTAAAAGGTTTCATACACAATTTATGGATGCAATAATTAAAATATTTTTAAATATTCTAAATTTAAATAAATTTTATTTCAATATTAGTTTTATGTGGTTTACTTTGGGAGAATGAACTTTTTAAATATTCATAGTGGAGTTAAAAGGTTTCATACACACAATTATGGATCCATAATATATGGGAAGGGATTAAGTCAGTATAGGTGAAATTTTTTAAGATTGAAAAAAATAAATAAAAGGTTACTAAATTGATGGATTTGATGCATCTATATTTTTGATGGATATAGATTTAAGATGGATCAATTTTATTTTAATATATCCTAGTATAAATCATGTTTGGAGAGGTAGACATATGCTAGTATAGGGCAAAATATAAAAAATGATTTTACCTCCTAAGACTTGATTGCTTTGGACATATGATAGGTTTGGTATTAACATTAT